>JYFJ02006216.1:0-20672 GCA_000934665.2 Catajapyx aquilonaris | reverse complement strand
GCTCTTAAACGTATGACCTTATGCCATGTTGCCTGAAACATTCCTGAAAAGTGAGAACTTTTCTTACATTATCAAGTATAGTAATATGATAAGAATATGGGAAAAGGCTGGTCTTCCTCTTTGTCTCTATGTGATCTCCCTGGTTGATTGATTCAACCTGCATGAGTTTTTGAAGCAACTTCCCAACATGTCAGACAAAAAAAGTGTTTGCAAAAATACTAATCCAAGAAGTAGCAAATTCACTCTGTCACAACATCAATGAAACCACTGCAGGAGTTGAACAATGTGCGTGTAAATATCATGTCCAGTGAGCACTGTTCGCATAGTATCAATGAGCAGCTGCATCAACCAGCAAAATATGAGCCTCACATCTCCTGTTATTATCAGTTTCAATTATTAGTCGGTTGCATTTAAAGCTTATAAATACACCCATGCACAACTACGTAACCCAGAGTTATTACCAGTCAGTCACTAGTGGTAACTAGTGACAATAAATCCCCACCAGGCAAGATTATTATTTAATCCAGCCCTACATGCACGGTGAATCCTCCTTTCAATGAAGCCTCACTTACCACCATGGCCGAAGTACTTGACAGAGTGACAATAAATAACATTTAAGCTGCGGTTAAATTAACTGGAACCATTTCTTGAGTATGAATGAACAAACATTTGAAAACAGTCTCATGCAAATTACTGGTGATGATAGTATTTATTTCGGCGTCTCATTTGACATCCCGGCATCATCTGCATGCGTCTTCCTAGAATGACGAAGGTGAACACCAGATTGCAGAAGAGCACAGGCCACTACTCTTGTGCAGAAGGAAGTTTGAAGATTACGGACGGACACCTCGAGTGGCAATGAGTATATCAATATGTAAGTTCCCCGCAATGCCTTATACGTAAAACGGAAAATAACCATCCTATACATCCCCAGCATCATAGAAAAAGGAACTCTATAAATCACGACAGGCACAAAAGGCACTATGGAGAAAGCAAAATAATTTACTGCCTCCCTGTAAGTGCCAACTAGAATTACAAGTATTACAACGACATGTAAGGCAATATTTCGCCATTCATTTGATTTTAACGAATATCTAAGTACAGGACTAAATGGAAAATAAATATCCACCTGAACTGATACGACAATATATTATTACATTCAAAGAGTGCCGATGAGAACACCGAAAATAGTACCGTAGCGAAAATGGAGCGATCCAAGGCCGGGTATGGAGTGAGGTCAATTAATGAGGGACAGAAGATCAAGTATGTGTTGGAGTAATTAGCTGCAAAATACACACATTGAAAAAGCCAAGCTACAATTATTCCTCTTTTAATGTATCGTGATTTATGTCATTATTGTCCATAAATTGTATGGCGACTGATATTCCATGTTAATCAATAATCAAATGTCAGATAAATAATATTGGTTGGCGATTCAAACAGAAAATATGCACTTTTGGTGGGTGAAGACGGGAAAAAAGTCCAGGACATGAACTCACAAGTAATCCTGCAGGCCTACTATGGAATATGCCACGTGATTATGAAGGAGCACGAAACTTTCTGGCGCATCCTATGATTAGCCGCACCTACTCCAAATTGAAGGAAGGTGCTCTAAAAGTCCATATAGTAGACATAATAATCATCATATTCTTTGGCATGACAATCACGACGTAGGTACATCGCAATAATTTATTGTAGCTTAGTGACTGAGCAGCATCAGTTCAAATGTCTCGAGGCAATTTTGCGACACGTTATCTCTATAAATGGGCGACGATTAATAATCACAGTCACACCAGTGACAGTTCAATATAATTACATCATAAAAAAGCATCATAACCACATCATCGGCCACAAGTCCTGGGATTTGCAGACCTGGAAGGAGCAGCCCATCAGTACCCTTGGGCATGAACGGAATCCTGGCACATGACAACGACTGATGACTGTCACTTTCGACACTCATTCTGAAAGTAACATGTGCAAAGGACAATAACAAAATAAATATAAGCCTCTCACCAGCGAGGGAATCCTATACTGATAATAAAAGACCCTATACATAGCAGTCCCTTTTGCACTGCCACAACTTGGGCTCTTTAACCTCATGATATCTTGATACACCGATGGGAAGATGGAGCTACGAAATGAAGGGAGAAATGAAGGGAGGAAAAACTGGCATCGACTCATTATTATTTGCCTGCCTTCCAGCCAGAACACGTCTGATTTCTCGGAGACAACTATAGCACAAAAGTGGCGACAATATTATCACTCTATAGTCAGGCAACAGCGAGCCACAGCGAACCACAATCACCATGGACCACATACGACCTGCAGCATTGGCACAACCTTCTACAGAGGTTCCCCCATCAGGCATCAGATGCCAAATATTTCATAAAAGAAAAGCCGTCCGATGATAAATTACAGTTAAATTACAGCACTTGCGGTTCTCTAACAATATTACTGAACTACCACATATTCCGACACATCCATATATTGAAAATTTGATAACCGGAAATGACCCGGATTCCAAAGTATTCATGGTAAATATCACATCATACAATATAGTGCATTTGCCTTTGCATCTGTTGGAGCCCAACTGCAAATGCCAACAAATGGTCCATATACAGCTTAAGCATTCATGGCCAAATTTACCACAGAGCCGGAACGCTTCATCCAGAAGAAGGACAGCCACGAAAATAAGCTCAGCTCTATATTATTGATGAACAGCTTGCCATTAGCCCAAAGAATGAATGATCCAGCAATTGAAGCATGTCGCAGTATATGTAATGGAAAAGCTCTTGGAGGTTGTGAGAAATAATCAATTTACCGAAGCCGATCAAATGTTGCATGAAGTAGAACAAGCACAAGCACAAAAAAAGGGCCCCTCAAAATGGCTGAAGGCTTCCAAATATATACTACAGAATATCCAAATATATACTACAGAACAGACATGTTGACAAAAACAGATACAATTCACAACGTTGCAATGAAGTCGCTATGGTGTTCACAAGAGCATATGGTGAACCACCTCTGGAGACCTCTTGCCAAATTATAAAACTATTTCTACAAGGGTCCACAATAATTACTAAAAAAAATATTGCAGTAAAGCAATTTGGCATGTCTACAATCTTGCATAAAGCTTCGCTCGTCAAATCGTTCACGTGTATACGCAGCTTCAAGCCAGATCGGAGGCCTGATTTGGTCAGTGCCTCTGGCAACTATCAATGTTTCACTCGTACAAAATTTCCACGACGAGTGTAAGTGAGGGACAGTGAACGACAAGCACCTGGAATACCATCAAAATGGACGGCGTCGAAGGACTACTTCAATGGCACTGATGTACCGAGAAGGCTAATTTATTTGACACTGACGCAGTTTCCAATAAGCATTACCTGCCAACCAAGCCGACTGCTCAAGGAACGAGTATTCAGATCATTGTACAACTTGATAAACCTCTTGCTCCACACATGATATACTCACGGACGCAACATATTGCCTGTCAATGGACACATATTTCTCAGTAACTTAGCAAATTGGAAGAAACCGTTGATTCCACACCCCTACTCTGATTATCTCAAATTGAAGGAAGGCGCTTTAAAAGTCTAAATAATCCACCTAAAAATGAAAATCTGCAAGTATGTGTTGCAAGTTGCAAAATTGAAGATCTATTCTAAGTTTACATGTTACACATCTTGAGGTTACAATATTACCCATAAATTGAATAACGACTTATAATAATCCATCAATATTCAAATGTAAGCATAGTCGAGTATGTAATTCGCATTGAATCTGGATTCGTGAGTTACTTTCATTACACATAGCGATACATAGTCATTCTTACACAGATCTTACAGGTGAACAAGTCACTGAACTGATGAATCCTCTCAATCTCCCGGCTCGAGAGAGAGAACTTCATGATGAAATCAGCTGTAGTAGAAGTGACAGCGACAATAAACTTCACGACGAAAGGCTATACCCAGCTTCCCAGCAACAAGAAAAAAGGATCACATTGATTCAGATCGATCCCTTTGACTCCCAAGATGTCAACGACCAAGTTCACCTGTTTGAGTAACTAACTCGTTAGAACCATCACATTTAAATATGCGCCTAGTGTGGGGACTGACAAAACGAATCCGGTGACACTGATTGATTGGTGTGATGATGTAACATGCATTGGTTTGTACTGAACCAAACATACTTGTAACAAGCAACACAGGAGGTAAATAAACCCCACTGCAAGTAGTTATCTCACCATAGCATCCCAGATATTTAGTACAATTGATACAGTTTTATTACATATGCAAAGGTGTCAAATATGTATTTCCCAAATTACGTTAACGGCGGAATTTCTGGGTCGCAAAGTTGCAAAGAACTATATGGATCTGTTTGACCTCGGAAGGTGCCAATCTATGAGTCAGAATAACAATGATTACATCGGCCACACATGATAATTAAATATTTTCAGAACACCATAGCAAGAAGGGAGCCATATCCTGAAGAGACATCAGCTTTCGACGATAGTTATTCTGCACCATGAATGTTTCATTACATGCGTCTTAGTTGAAACTAACCAGAAGATGGCAAAAAATACGACTGTCACCATGGTAAGTACATACCCATCGTGGATGTCACGCTTTTCGTTGTATGGACAATATTGAATAGACCAAGAACTCATAAAGAGCCACCTAATCGTATCGTACAAGTAAATTATGCAATGTGGTTTATGAGAAGGGTCTTCCGTCGTGCGAAAGCCGTCATTCCCGCCAATGCAATGTGGCATTGCGACAAAGTAGCCGTAAACACATTTGGACCATGCCGCATGGACACATTGGACCATGCCCAGAGACCAGCACTCAAAGATACACCATTGTTAAATACAATTACTGCTTAGAAGCTTGTGAATCACTCATTCATGAACCAGTGCTTTATTTACTGGAGACAAGGGATAAGTACGGACATCCGCTAAAAAAGTAAACACTGCTATCATGAAGAATCACACAGACCTGTCCTGAGAACAGTATGAACATCTCTCACTCTGAAGAGTCTGGACTAATTATAGCATAACATGTAATAAGGAAGCATACCTTGATAGATTTCTCACTATGTATGAAAGAGCTACCGAAATATGTCTCAGAGGCATCAAACACCACCTGCATTGTATACACTTGAACCAAACAAAATTGACGGAGTGACGCCAAACAAGTGAGCTCTGACATGAGGAGGTTGCCAGTTGCGACGAAAGTCAAACATGGCGAGAAACCAACCAGCTGTACGGTATCATGATCAACAATGCAGACGAGACGAACTAAAATTTGTCCTAGCCATGTGATATATCTGTTTCAGATATATCACATGGCTAGGACAAATTTTGGACCATTCCCAGCGACGGGCAATAATCAAAGATACACCGTGACTGGAATGTTGTCTCAGTGCAATAAGTAACCTTTTCCTAACGATACTGGTCGTCATCCATATAAAAATTCAACGAATTATTTCACGTTATAAGATACTGTAGGCTAAATCGACGCAAGCTATATCCAACCTTAGCTCAAACAGACCAATAATCACAGTATGCGAGCATGCGACAGTAACTCATTAAGTATGGCTTCAGAGCAGGAATTTAGACTTGCACACAACCCCTCCGTCAGAGAGATTAAAATATGAGCTACAGCTCCTATGTGCACGAATAATGATCTGAATGACTGGGGGATTTCCAAGGCGATCCGCCCCTGCCAAAAATGAGCTATGCTGCGATGCAGATATAAAGAGATGCCTCCGAAGATGCCCTGGAACAACAATGGAGTTGGAGCCCAAGAAACCGCCAGACGATATGAGTGTTTATGGAGAACACTTTCTGACTTAGTGTTTAAAAAACCTCAGTAATAATATTTTTGTCCGCAGTGATCAGATGAACACGATCAGCATACAGTCTCTGCAAAATATCTGTACATCTGGACATATTGTGGGCATAATGTCATTTTTGCTACTCATTTTGCAAGTAACATCACTTGCAGAGAACACGAGAGAGAGAGAGAGAGAGAGAGATGCTTTTGAATCATAACTAAGAGACGCTCTTCCCACTATTATCATGGCATAATTTGGGCTCTTAAACTTATGATATCGCAACTCATCCTGGAATACATGTTGCCAGAAACATTCTTGAATTAAGAAAATAACTGACATAAACTACTGCTCAAGTATTAATGTAATCAAACTATCCACAAATCATGTTGCGTTGTTGGTCAGACATGTCGGTATTGGAATATGATCACCGGTACGTAACAAGTGACACAAGAGTTACATGAAATCACTGCAAGACCCTATAAGATATGATGGTCATAAAGACGAGCCTCGCGGAATTATATACAAGAGCAACGTATCACCAGCTAGAACTAGAGAACCTTAAAGCCTTTCAAGGCTCTCTAGCTATAGAACACAGAGAGTGGAAATTCCCAGCAACTATAGCAATAATAATCAATGTTGCTAAATACAATCACAGTTAAAAAGCTTGTGAATCGCCTTCAAGTGAACCAGCGTTTTATTACAAGTTCAGGTCAATTCCATTTATTCACTGGAAGAAAACTGACGGAGAAAAATAGTCAGATTAGGCTTGTATGGCACAAATGCACATTAAAAAGTACCGTGCCTAAAAGGATGCGGTTTGGTGCAAGTTGCGACGAACGACAAGCGGTGCCAAAGGAGCTCGTACAGCCGGCTCGGCGGTACGAGCAACTCTCTGGATCAACAATGGAGATGCGGCCGATCATAGAGTCGTCACCCAGCATCATATTGTTGCCAAACGCAACAGACAGATTAGAACAACATGATGCAAAACTAATCAAATGTGTCCACCACCAGCGGAAATCTTGTCAAACATAATTATAGAAAAATCTCGTCGCCCTCACCTGGATGAAACATTCTATATAGACGCATACTTAGTTAGATTAAGACGTGGTGCTCATACTATACGGGGTGTCCGGTGTGAGTATAGAATGGACTGGACAGCGTGTGGTGCACAGCACCACAAGAAATCGAGAATCTGTGTTGTCTGGTGGTAGTGGTCTCAGCCGTACGGAAGGCTGCTGTGCCTTGAGAGAGATACTTACAGGAGATAAGTACAGAACCAAATGCAAATAAATCCAAAAATTAATTAATTACACAAACTGGTAAGCAAGTTGAGTTGTGGCTGACGACTGAGACATTTTCAAGGTGATCCGTCCCTTCCAAAGACGAGCGCTGCGATGAAGATACGAGAGAAACTTACCTTTCATTGGGACACTCAAAGGAGAAGAAGACAAGAGCGCATTGCATTGGCACACTATTTACTGACCTCTTAATCCAGTGGATTTCAAGTCAGACTGCCACGGAATGAGATGACGGAATGAGAAAGAAACCCATTACTATATTGCTCGTGGTATATCCCTGCCATGAACACCCAAAAACGAATGAAAGCGCTCTAAATAATAACCATCATTATCGACACAATAATCACTCTGAAGACATCAAAACAACTTAAAGCCTCCGAGTCACTCAGCAAGAACATATTTGCACACTCAAGACAATTTTGCGCCTTTTGTCTGTTAATGAAAGAACTTAATAATAAACGGTATTAGTTTATGATTAACGCCCTAGACCGCACTTTATTTCAAAGCATTTTATCTTCCCATGCATTATGCAAAGGTGTCAAAAGCACCTTCGGTCAAGGTGCTCACATATTGCAAGAAGGTGAGCTATATATCTACTGGACTTCAGGACACGAGAACCAAATTCATCCAGCGAAGAATTAGTGAAGATTGCAAGAGAAATAACTTGAATATTAATCGCACTTGGCTTGTTATAGTTCTGAAGCACTACGACCAAGAGTACTACGACGCACTTGAGTCGCCACCAGGAAACAAGGTGAAGAGACTTTGCCCATTTTCGGTACAATAAAAGCCTGGCAAGTATATGAAGAATGTTTGGATGTGTCTCTATTCGTCGGTCTTTAGGGGCTTGATTGATAAGCCAAGTTACAATATGCCACCTTACTTACTTCAAAGCATTTCTAGGTATTTTGATTACGAAGTGGAAGGGACGTTCCAAAATACTGTTTACAATGAAAAGACAAGGACAAGTGAGAGTACAATAGGCCTAGTTACAAAGCGATGACGATCACAATAAAAGAAACCAGGTTGTTGAAGCCTATATCATCCCAAACCTCGACTCACATTGCCTCACTGAC
Source organism: Catajapyx aquilonaris (assembly GCA_000934665.2). NCBI lineage: Eukaryota > Metazoa > Arthropoda > Diplura > Dicellurata > Japygidae > Catajapyx > Catajapyx aquilonaris. The sequence continues at coordinate 12,457 of JYFJ02006216.1, read as the reverse complement.
ACATTACAGCGACAACGTGCGATGGTAGGATGGTCAGAAAGGTCAAGCCGTCGGGTCAAGCATAAGACAGATGCAACAGACTCCAAAAATGTAACATCGGTTCCAATGCAAGTAACCGCATGTACAACCATGACAGCAAAGCGACGTCCTACATAATTTCCTGCAAATAGTCATCGGAAACTGTCTTTTTGACTGGGTGGGAAGCGATCAACCTATCCACAAGTAAGTGCCACCTTGTTAGCAAGCCAGTGTTAATGATCACCTCCACACGACAGAAGTTACCGCAAAAGAGTTGCACGAAATCATTGTAAGCCCCCCACTATATACGATGGTAATAATAAAGGGCCACCTTGGTAGATACAACGTGGTACAACCATACACATTAAGTGCGGTTCATTCGTTGAGCATTCCCGGTTATCACAGGAATGTGAATGATGCCATATAATCAACATAAGCGGTCATAAACCCACATTACAGAATTATTATCAGCATATCTGTACACATTATTGTGCGAGGTGGACACTCGCAATGCACGACACATTACGACGTAACTTAGATATACGTAACCGGAATGTAACCCTTCTCTATCCTACACTGCGAAGGTAATTGAGCACTGAAGGTAATCAATGTAATGCGAGTGAGTTATTCGATTTTAGTATCTCCAGAACTTTCTGCAATTGAAGACACCATTAAAATATCAATTCGAGTCGTCAGCTACATTAGGAGATGATGTGCTGCTGCAGAATACATCTAGAAAAGTCAGTTACTTACTGTATATAATCAATTAATCCATATCCAGTACGCCTAACTACCGATACTGTAAGAATCAGCAGTATCGATATGGATTTTAAACGTGAGTTATGTTATTCGGCTTGTGCAAGGAGGATCCTCGAAATTATCTATAGTGGTATTCATCGACCATCGAGACCAATAGCTCCTTATTATAGTGTATATGCCTCAATGAACAAAATATTACAGACTAATTAATTATGCATTCCATTGCAATTAGTACAGCCCATGCATGCACAGAAATTTCCTTGCCGTCCGCAATAATGAGACAAAATCTTAAACATTTAGTAGCAAAAGGCGTCCCTGAAGGTTAAATAATCGTGGCCTTGATTGTGTGACCCAGCACAATATTACACAATAGAAGTACGACATTGAAACACTGGAATCCATATGATGCAGGCGAAAAAAGGCCGCAGTTGTGATGAAAGGAATATAAATTATCGAGAGCTCCTTAAAAGGAGATAAGACGTACGGACCACAAAACGCATGCAGCACATCAGGCTCAGGCCATAGACGCATGTTGGTGAGTCGGAGTACTTGAAATAACTGCACTCTCAAGTATGGCATTGTGTCATTGTTGAAAATGATTTATTCCTGAAGCACGACTCATGAGCTGATTCAGGCCCCAATATTATCGCCCCAATTAACAATTGTGAAAAAGGACGCACTACGAATTTTGTTCGAGATTGCTACTATTTCTCTCCATTAGCAGACCGAAACGCAATCATTCCTAAATGATGTAATCAAGCGAATAACGTGAAGGAAAAAAGCCAAGCACCAATTTCTTCTGACCCCCATCACGACATACCTTCCCTGATGCAGATGCACCAACTGTTAGACGAACTCTTGATAAAATATTAAACGAGCAAGTTTCCTTCGATGGGACTTGACACAGTCGCTCTTCATGTTCAGATGGCAGTTCAAATGGGAGTGTAAAAAATCGAATCACATACTGTATTAGTGTTCTGGGGAGTTTCTGTCGATGGGAGTAATGCCTGAATCCACATGGACCTGGCACAATCGCTGTTGATATTGTTCAGGTGGCATCTAATGTGTAGGCCTATACAAACAGCTATTTTAGTATAGGTAATAAGTATACCGTGATTGTCGTTTCATATTAGATCTACAGTTTTTTCTTATGCCCTCATGTCATAACCAGATACAATCCTGATAAGTGAAAACTTAACCTATACATAAATTACTGACCGAGTATTAATGTGATAATAATTAGCACAACAGTGGCGAGTACGTGAAAGTGGCCTACTACATGCTTATACTCTGACGAAGGATGACTTTTCTACACGTGACATGAAAGAAGACGATCAACACAAATTCAGGCGTACTGAACTCGCAACCATTATCTATACAGTATACAAACGAAAAGTATTAAAGCCCTGTGACACATGCCCACTGGTCTAGGAATGCCAAGCAAATAACCTTTAAGAAAAAGCTTCACGCTTTATCTCTTTAAAATGATGCCACATCCTTTACCTCACTTTGATTTCGCTGGCGTGTGACTATAGCCATCCAGATGCGAGGTTAGTCCAGACGAGGACTTGACGTTCAGTTGTATGGATGATTACGACTAATAATAATTAATCATTATGATTATGTTTAAGCAGGTTGGTTGCATTTTTACCCGCGAAACTCAATAATGGACTGGCTCATGAAGGGGCAAGACTGCAATGCAGCTTTCTGAAATATTTATGCCGCGCATTCATCATTACCCCAGTCTAATTGTAATTTTTTAAATGCTCTCCTGATTATCCAATAACAGTAGAGTATATGAAAACATGGAGATTACCATAGGGGACCGAGCCCATTTTGCGTCACAGACGTACTTATGAGTACAGTTCTTGTACAGGTACCAGTCAAGTCAGCGGCGGGACGAAATGTGACTGAGTATTATTGCCATATGCAATTACTGTTTTGTCGTGAGAGTGTCAGAAGGATTCCACACTGAACTGTACCATCACCCAATCGGCATATTATTACCAGGCATTTGCACAATTTCGTCACCAAATTACTGCTTATATTGAGAAAGACAAGAAGAACTCGCAACCTTGACGCACTTCAACACACGTCAACATGTGCAGGTCAGCAGGTAACAAGCACGTAAGAGGTTTCAAATTAATAATTAACTGACGCCAGTTTTGGAATCAGCGCCACAAATACACCAAAAAATGAGTCTAACCTCCAAATCAACAAAAGAATTACCTGTGCAGCGATAATGAAGGTAAAACAATTGAGATCAAAAATGAGAACTAAATGAAGTGAGGAAAAGCCTGGCATCGATCATTGCCTGCCTCCAGGCCTGATTTGGTCGTAGCTTATTAGCACAACAGTAGCGACGATTTTCCCTTGCCCAGAGAAACCCATAGTGGATTATGTTAGCAGCGAGACACTCCATCAGCTTATTACCCACACAATGTAGGGGGACGCGACGAGACGTCCTTTGGATCCAAGAACTTATTTCATCGACACACTGGAAGAAGTGCACGATGATACAGGAGGAGGATTCAGACAAACCCCAATTTTGCGTCACACGAGAAAATTTCTTAATAAGTGCATTTAAAACTTCTGACTCTTGTTTCTGGAGGAAGTGCATCTTTTACGACAACAGGTGAGACAAATTAATCAATAACAAAGTTGTATGCCTAGTACAAATTAAACTGGTTTGACGATAACAGCACAAAATGCAATAGTTTTCATTTATCAGAAACCTTTTACCGGAGTTTTGCAGTAACTTATATTTCTAGCGTCCCCCTGAATTGCAGATTCTGGCCTAAAGTAAGCTTAATAATAGCTTCGGCTCTCCTGTGTACCACAAAGGGCGTTAACACTTTGTTACTCCATCAGTGTACACTTTATAAACATGTGATTAACCATCAGAAAGGCAGCCAATGACAATAAATTTTTAAAGGCCACCCAATGTACAGAATATATCAGTATAAGCAGTATAAGGAAGTACAGAAGTAAGTTTCTCAATAGCGACATGTCCTTTTCAGCGTGTGCTTTACATTTTCCATGTACAATGAGTTTTATCGAATAGGAAGGAACCAATAAAGTACCTCAGGATGTGTTATCTTACTTATCTACAGCTATAAGAAGATACACCGAGATGGGACAGATGGTGACAAAAACCGATGAGACAAGAGAGGAGAGGAGAGACTGGGGCATCCCTCTTTGTCTGACTCATGTGACCCCAAAAAGACCTGACCTTGTTGGGTGACCTTGCCAGTACATGAAGATACATCCGCTGGAGAACAAATACAAGGCAGCATAGCTAGGAATGAGAAGAGAGAGACACAACGCCGAAATTCTGAGTTGGACAACCAATTTTTTGAAGCACACCAAAGGCGACAGCAGGAGACACTCTGTGACCACATTTTTATTGGAGACACATGAAGCTTCCAAGCCTCGACCCCTCATTGCGTCACTAATAGCCACTTCGTGTGCGTTTATTACATATTATACATTACATGCTTGCTTCTACTTGTACATTGCTAGATAATGCCTGCCAAGTATACAAACTACTAAAGTAATGCACTGATTGTCATAACCACCAAAATCCGCCCAACCAGCTAGCAGATTCCATGTGTAAACATGGAATAAATTGTACAATTGAAATGATCCCTCCATTCACATCAAAATGATGCGATTTATCAGCAGTTAGTGTACTTAAACGCCATTAAACATTACATATATGGTGACAGGCAAACAATACAACGCTTTATGGCTGAGTGCCTAAAACAACAATTATTATTCGTCCCAGCTAATTGCAAATCTGCATAAATTATAGTAGCTGCAGCTTATTGGTGGACAGACTGTCATTTTTGCTGCTCACTCTGCACGTAGCGTAACATTGCAGAGGGCAAGGCTATCTCACCAAGTGTAGTGGCAGGGTTCTGGACCGCGCAACAAGCCGCGGAAATAACTAATTATTGCAACAGCACAACTTACCAATAAGTCGCACACACCTCAAAAAGTGAGAACTTACGTACATGAAGTACTGCTCATGTAATGATTCGAACGTTTCTTTTTTTATGCCGCACTCTCTTCCCCCTGCACTGTCCCCGACTGTTCCTTCCCCGCTCCCAGCTTCGACTCTCCCCAGCATCCCCGGTCCATCCCCGATCCATCCCCGGGCTGCAAATGCCCCCAACTGACCTGTACGATGCCCGATGGCCATCGATTTTGAGGAGAATGAATCAGAAATGGAACAGACGCCATGGAAAAAAAGAAGAGGGAGGAAGAGGAGAGCGGATGCGCATGCGCAGTGGGGGGCTACATCCGGGTGGGGGTGACGTCACAGACACAACATGGCCGCCTCCTACTGATAGAAGGAGGGACCCAACATGGCGGCCAATTGTTCCACCACAACCAGTGCGCTCATTATTTCACATTACTAATTACCAATTAATACTAATTTATTAATTACTAATTACTAATTACCAATTAATACTAATTTATTAATTACTAATTACTAATTACCAATTAATACTAATTTATTAATTACTAATTACTAATTACTAATTACCAATTAATACTAATTAAGCCCCCCCGAATTTGGATCCAATATCGATATGCAAACGTGCATCGATATCCGCAACGGAATATCGATGTTTATTATACGGTATCGTATCGGATTCAGCAGTTCAGACCATTTGCTGCAAAAAAAAAATGAATTCCTTCAATTAATTATATATTTCAATATTTAATATTTCAACAGAACTATTCAATGTTTCCATGCACATGATCCGTGTCTACGAGAACTCCACGGCTGATTTCAATATCAGTAATCTGAGTGGGCGTGAGCTTGACATTGCAGCAATTTCTAATGACGAGTGACTTGACACGGGGGAACTGAGCCGCAAACGAGAGGATGCCATTAGTTGTGACTTGCCTGCAGCTGTGCAAGGTCAGCTCTCTCAGCTGGTGGCATGCAGAAGCTACAGCTTCAAGGGAATTGTAATTCAGGTATGAGCATGAGGAAATCTCCAGTTTTTCCAGGTGCCCACAAAACTGCGGTACAAAGAGTAACCCGTAACAAATCTCTTCCCCCAGAATGCAGTCCACTTTGAGATGGCGCAGGTTTCGCAAACTTCGAATCACGTCCAGTACTTCACCTTCTGTCAAGGACCTACTCCAGGTGAATGCGAGGTAGACCAGCTGGGAGAATAATTTAATATGACGGAAGGAGCCAGATTTCGTCAGCCTACCAACGGTCAACCTCCGCAGCCATTTCTGATCCCTTTCGTGCCGTATCTCATCACTGCCTATCAGCTCAGCCAGTAACTTGTCACTACTTTCCATAGAAATTTCTGCTTCAGTTAGTTGATGGCAATATTTGAATTTGCCCATCTCAACTAGGCGTGACACGTTATGATTTGTTCTGATGACAAACTTCTGCAGCTGTGAGCCGGGGCTTAAAATAGTCAGCCGATAAGATGCCATCAACAATGTGACGTCCTCCAGGCAAAGCTCCTTCAATGACTTGCATCTGCACAAAGACAGACATGACTTTAATTAAAGACTTTGCAACACCTTCCTGACCCACCTTTTCACAATCAGTCTCACATCATGCAAGTAGATATTGCAGTTGCGCACAGTCAGAGAGTCCAGCTCAGGAGCAGACCAAGCAATGGCCTTCAGCAGCGCTTCCGAAGCCATTTCACGCCAGTGGATCAGGCTGACTTTCTTCACGTGCCGCCCCACCAAACTAATCCCCTCCAACGCTCTTGTCAAAGGCACTTTCTGTCTATCCCACTTCACGGTCTCCCAATCTGTGACATCAAAGGCCAGCTTCTGCCATTCCTTGCATACCAAAGCTGCCTCCAGGATATCTTCTGGCATCAAGTATGAGAAAACTTTCCGCTTGATCTCAGGTGGCAAGTCAGAAAAGGTCATGGGTGGATCCTGAAATGAAAAATTGCCGATACTGTTTCGGTGTTTTTCATTGTACCAATAAGCAATGGCATAAACTGGTTGTCTACGACTTGTACACTTGTTCACCGTTTGGTTTTCTGCCATCCTTCTCCGCCCCTGACGAAGCCCGATCAATCCTCACTTCTCCTGCTGCTGTGGCCAAACAATCACTATTTCTCTGCGGCAGTCTGACACCTGTAACATAATATGTTGCAATGAGACACTGCTGCCGTGACTAACTGCAACGTTTTCTAGGACGTGTCACATGAATTTGTGAGACAGAGAGCAGTGAAGATAAAGGTGCACAAAAGCACAATAGCATACTTGACGTAGTATAAAGAGTACTGCTTATCAAGAGCACATTCCATTTCAATAGTGGTCATCAAGAATGCCCAGCAGAGAAAAAAAACTAACGATGTCTAACTTACTATTGAAGGATAATAATTAGGAGCTTGGCCACATGTAACAGTTCGTCGTTGATCTGACAAACGGATTCAACATTTTCAGGATTTTCACAGGATAGCCAAAGGAAAGCTGCAAACTGCCATACAAATATATCGGATGGCCTTTTTATTTTCCGTTATAACTGACGCCACTTGTCCCATGGGTTCGCTGCTGGTTTGTCATATTGTGACCCAACACTGATGGTGCTGGCAGAGGCCATAATCCAATTTGAGCAAAAATGTTGAATTCGTCCTTTTGTCAGATTAACAGCGAGTGACAAGATTAATCCCGTGGCGCTCAAGGGCTTTATTCAGAACTTATTTTCCATCCCAATTTGTGAAATAAGCTAAATGGTAGTCATAACAAGGGTCTCCCTTGCCCTCATTAGCGAACCTTGTTCTCCTGTCCATTTCATCAGCTTCCCTCACTTAGTCAAGTTGCTGAGCTTCTCCTCTTGAAAACACCTTCGGACTAAACCAGCCCATGCTAATCAAATTTTCCCATGTAGGACCTTCCATGCTTTTTCATACTGACAAGGAAAGGTCATGCTCAGGTCATGCCTTGTAAACAGAGTTGCTAAATGAAACTTGGAATGTATGTTATTCACCAAAATGCAAACTGTTTCAGCAGAGCACTACAATGTCACAAGTTATGACCTCTTGAAGTCAGCCAACTAACAGAGTTTTATTGGGCGATATAGCCTTTAAAAAGCCACCAACACGACTCGAGGCAGGAACTAGGGGCCAAAACCAACAAGATTAATCCAACAGAAAATCACACGCCATTTTGGAACACAAAAAAAGGTGCGTTCCATACCTCTGCTCATATTGAAGGAACGCTGCGTTCCTATCGCTGTGATGAAACATGCTGGTAAATATTAAATTAATTAAATTACTAGTTGTCATTATTCGACATCATTGATTATTACTAATTACTAAATAATTGATAGCAAATTTGTTGTTCCGATTTTAATGCCCAGTTGGCATCGATATCCAGCTGGAAATATCGATGTTTTCTGTATCGATTTATCGGATTCAGACCAGCTGAAGTCACCACGTGCGTTGTTACAACTTGAGGATTCAGCAAGTTCTATCCTGGAACCGGCTTCATCAGGCCTGGTTCCATCCTGGGTCAGGCACCACCTGCCCTCCCACCTCCTAATCAACCAACCTTAATTAGTGGGTGGAATTAGCCCTGCATGTTGTTCCAGCATTGATATGCCGCAGTGGTATTACGACAAGAGTGAGCTTCTGGAGAGTAGCCCGAGCGCCAAGGATGGGGTTCCTCAGGAGGTGGAGCGCCTGCAGAGGAAGGAAGGGGCCAGGTTCATCATCGACATTGGCTCCAGGATGGGGCTCACCTGCGACTCAATGGCCTCCGGGGTCGTCTTCTTCCACCGCTTCTACCTCTTCCACTCCTTCAAGGAGTTCCCACCACACGTGAGTACCTTGGGAGTCTGACTCATACTACTCATGCCGCAGCAACAGGCCACGGCTTGTGCCGCCTTGTTCCTAGCCGGCAAAGTGGAGGAGACGCCAAAGCGGTGCAAGGACGTGATCAAGGCGGCAAGAGCCATCGATTCGGAGCGGGGCATGGCTGCGTTTGGGGTGGACGCCACAGACGCAAGGCTGCAGGAGGAGATCATGACCCTGGAGAGGATCCTCCTGCACACCATCAAGTTCGACCTGCAGGTGGAGCATCCCTACACTTTCCTCCTCACCTACGCCAAGAGCCTCAGGGGAGACAGGAACAAGCTGCAGAAGCTGGTGCAGATGACCTGGACCTTCGCCAACGACAGCCTCTGCACCACCCTCTGCCTCCAGTGGGAGCCGGAGATCATCGCCATCGCTCTCATGTACCTGGCGGGGAAGCTGCTCAAGTTCGAGGTGGTCGACTGGGTCGGAAGGGAGCCCAGTCATCTGCGGTGGTGGGACATGTACGCGGATGGCATCACCTTGGACATACTCGAAGGTAAGAGCAACGGGGGTAGTGTCCGCTTAAGCTAAAGCATGTTATTTGGTTGCAGACATATGCCACCAGGTCCTGGACGTCTACTCCCACCCTGTTGGGGTTACCAAACTAGAGATGCTCCAGTCCATGCAGCCAGGTCCAGCCAACAGCCCAGATCAGAAACGGGCATCCAGGTCTCCGGGAAAGAAGTCGCCTGTGAAGAAGAGTCCGGAGAACGTGCTGCAACTCACCCTGGATCAGAAGATGGACCGCATTCCGACTAATCCTACATCGTTTGCTCCTGCGGCTGCTTCGTACAACCCAGAGAGGTTCCCAACTCCAGCTTATCCCTACCCTCCTCCTTATGCTGCTGCACCGAGGCTGCGTGGACCCAACTCTCCTCCTCTTATGCCTCCTGCAGGCTTGCCCCACCCAGGTCCTTTCCACATGGGCTTTCCCACCATGATGGCACCATCTGCGCCATTCTACCCGCCGCAGATCATACCTCCAAACTTCCCATTCACAGCTTCACCAGGGCCGCAGGGACCGTTCTACCGTACACCTCCATAAGCTGTTAACCGTTCCATAAGCATCGTGCATTCATATGTAATGCATGAAAAAGGTTCCTCTAGTTGTGTTTCGTAAGAGTCTTTGTTGATCTCGATGCTTATGCAGAACTTCCCCAGAAGCAAGTGTGCATCAAATAATTATGCAAATTCGGAATCCTCACCTTATTTTTTGTGCGTTTTCTTTCTCACACGTTTGTTTTTTCCCCGCATTTTGTACTTATTCAGGAGAAAGTGAATACGCATTGTACCTGATCAAAATGTTGGCTGTGAGTATTGATTCTGTCATATGTAGGTGCTGACGTGTGTAATAAAATATTCCGTCCCAGTATTGAGCCGTTATTTTTTGAGAAGTGTTGTTCCAGTAATTATTATTGCGATTACCGCCTCCGTGTTCCCAAGGTCATTACCTGAATCAACCGGAGTATGACCTCGTGTAGCCCTCAATTGAAAGTCCATCTCATCGGAAGGGTGCTACCCGCATTAGCCATTGCAATCCCTTGCTATTTATTCTTTAGGATAATTACTGTATTCACATGTCATGTTCACTGCTTGGAAACTCTTCTCTCGTATCATATTTAAAAGCCGTGTGGCAGGCAACTTCTGCATCGCATTTGCCAGGTCAACTGAAAAAATAACAAGACTCGTCAGCAGCTAGTTGAAGCAAAATCACACAAAGTATTTACCTAGTGAACTGTACGACACATCGCTTGAGGTGAATGCAAGTACCACTTGGGCCAGACGATCCAGACACATGTCCTGCACTTGACTTTCACCGTCATGCGGAAGCCTTCTGGTAACCGCGTTGACTAGTTCCACCAGCTGCTGCATGTGCATCGTCTGGACGGTTTCCATGCCCGGCTTGCTTTGTGAATAAATCTGGTTCACAGTCTGAAGAATAGCGAGATGGAGATGCGCACAAGCGCTCGAGGAAAGCAATGCAGGGTTGGCTAACGGAGCTTGCACAACCATTCTGTAAGTACAACAATGTAACGTCAGACACATAGCATGTTCTAACTTGTGTCCGTAATAATTCATCATTTCTATACAGTAAGAGTAAGCGGCTTGTTCACCTTGCCGTAACGACCAATGGCGACAGAGGCTGAGCCGGATGGTTCGGAACCGGCAACATTGAACCGCCATCAATGGCTGCAAGTACCATCTGCGGACTGGCATCCAAACTTTTCGCCATGATCTCCATCAACTCTTCTGGTGGAGCGATAAGTCGATCATCCTTGTCTGAAAAGGGCCAAGAGTTGTTAATCTGACAAAGCGTACTTGCCTGCAGAGCTTACCTGGGCTGCTGTAGTACTCAGCAACGATTGTAAAAAAGCAGCAACAAAACCGGGGCGACTTTGCATGCAAATTGCGCAGGAAGTGCATCGATCTCGGACTCAGCACGATGAAGTTGGCCACTAACGTCCGAGCCAACTTCTTGCAGTTTTCAGTCGAGCTGCCTTCCATCTGAAACGTGCAATTTGCAATTATCACGCCGGTACACCCAACCCGGATCATACCTGAATCCAATCTGCCGCGCAATCCAATATCCCGTACGACGCGGTCCCAATCGCAAGGGACACGACCTTACCCATGACTTGCATCGCAGTGTCGCTCGCATTGAAGTACGTCGGTGGGAAAATGGTGAGAAACAGCGCCCTCTGTTGCGGCTCCTGACTCATGAAGAAGAAGTGCTCACGAATCGCCTCGCACAACTGCAGCTGATGAATCTCGCTTGAAGACTGTAATTCCAATTTACTTAGTCAGACATTATGTGTATCATTCTTATTGTTTAAATTAATCATATTATTTCATGTATTTTGTATCACTTTCATATTATACTAGCAGGATACCCGGCGTTGCTCGGGTTATGGAATACTTTTCCATAGGAGTGACTCATTGATTTGGTAGTAACCTTTGCAATAATTATGGCTATACAATGTTGGCATACCAGTGACAAGGAGCATATTGCATGTGCATGAAGTCCAAACAACACACTGCGGATGTCGCCAATTACGTTCATAATTGCATAGATGAAGCGTGTTGTCTCGAAGCTTCAACACAATATCCCTCTTATTACCATGCTCCTGACCACTCATGATGACAGCAATCTCATTGCAAGAAGGTTGATTGAATCGACCCCGATGCTCGCCTTGTGGTCGCTTGTCTGTATATCTATGACCAAGTCAAATTCGAGAGGAGGAGGACTCTCAAGTGCAAGCTTGAAGCTTTTGACGTAAACGTGTGGGTGGAATGGATCATCTCCTGAAGTTGCAGTATGATGTCGAGGCGTGTGCCGTTTAAGTAGGTGCAACGGTATTCCGCCTGCTGTTGCATGTTCCCCACGAAGTAAAGTTGCAGAAACCGTGGAATCTCATTTTCTGAAGGAAGGAGTGATCCCATGCGATGGTAAATTTGCCCTTGCACTTTGAATGTAGGCATGAAGCCCCCTTCTCTAACAACGATGGCCCCAAAAGATGTCATCTGGAAGGCCGAATTGTAATTTCCGATGGTCTTCAGGAAATGTTTTGAATCAGACAATGTACCTGAGAGGAGCATTTTAAGTAGCTGTGGAGGCTCAGCCAGTAGAGGAAGGCTAACCTTTCCAATGGAGCAACATATCGTTTTTGTTTCACCCTTCCACTTCTTTGCCTGGCAATGGTGGCATCCCTCTGACATAGATCCAATTGCAACAACACCGACAGAAGAATTATAGTCCATGTCTGCTGAGTAGTGGAAAGCGGCATGTAGGAGGTGGGTTGATGAAAATGGAGCTAATCTCC
>JYFJ02006215.1:0-20670 GCA_000934665.2 Catajapyx aquilonaris | reverse complement strand
TTGAATTGGCTGTGGTGCTCCCAGTCACGAAGCTCCTGCAAAACATTCACAAGAAGACTTTCAGGGGTTAGCTACTCCATTTGTTAATGTGGAGTATACATTACAGGTACTGAAATTATTCATTACTACATCATACTTTTTTTCAATGGGAAGCACTAGATCCTATAATTTTTGCTTGATTATATGACATTTGGAAAAGTCTTTCCAATTTAACTTTACCAATGTTAAAGCAAAAAAACCAAAATCATCTCACGTCTCTGTCTTAAAAATGTCATCTGTTGGTGTTGCACGATGAACATCAGAACTGGTTATGGTCCGACCACTCATCAGGTTCCTAGAAAACACACGACACTAAGACAACTCCACATACTCACACATTTGAGTTAATACATGCCTCTGGAACTGCTTCCGCATTTGCTCTTTATCAGTGGAAGTGTAAATCCTACTGCTGCAGCTACTCTCATTGATGGACCGGTTGGCAATAGGGGTTCTAAATACATCTGAGTATCCAAATTGTTGTAAGTTATTATATTACAAGCACTAATGCAAATACATACTGTTTGAATACTCATCACTGGTGCTTGCAGTGGTTAAAATTGATCGCCTCTGGTATCCTTGTGCTGGAGTTCTCTTTGCAGGCGGGGGCTCCATGTCTACAAGTCACTATCTTGACATGAGGTCATACAGGCATGTCTACTCCAACAACAGGCTGAAGCAAATGAATACAAACTAGAACAGTTCCAAGAACAATGTTTCGCGCTCTTCCATGGATGCCGCCATATTGGAATCAGGGTTGGAAATAACAAAATCTAGTTAAAATATAATTTATGCTTTTTATACACTACATGATCACAATTTATGAAGCAAATATTATAAAAAGTTTTTTCAACTATATGATTTATTTAATAATTTTAATGTGAGTTAAAGTGGCTTGAGCAGGGTGGTAATCTCAAAGCGGGGTTTTCAAACTCCAACTGGATGGTTGTTGTCCTTGAATTATCGACACTTGGTATGTCAGTGCACACAGTTAAGACCAAGAAAAGTGCAATACTTAGCAACGCAATATATCGGCAAATTAGAACGAGCCAATAGAAGTCATGGAAGTCAGAGTACTCTTACTCATTACCGCTGTTGGTAAGGATATATTTTATTACGAACTAAATAATATTTGAGATAACTTAGAATATTTGTGACAAGCCTCATGATGACTTCAATTGTCTTGATTATTATGCAGCTTTGCCTGGACGACAGGTGTCTGAAGCCTGCTTTTTCAAAATAAGCCGTAACGAACGTCCATTCCTGACGGACACCGTAACAAAGGTTGATATCGACAAGCCTAAAATGGATTGTATAAAAGGCTATGAGTACCAATGCCGAGAAAATTGTAGAAAATTGACCAGCCACGGATTCGTGACAGGTATATGCTTTATGGGAAGAACTATGCTACAACACTCTACCAAGAAGAGGTATCGGTGCGGCTGCTTTTCAGTTTGGTGAGAAATATATTGCTTGGAGTAAATAACGGTTTTGCAACCTTTTAACCGATTATTAAGAATGATCTGTTAACTTAATAAACAAAAATATGCTATTATATGTAATCAATGTTTGGCATTTCAGTCTGCATACTGCGTTAAACTGCCAGAGTGAGACCAGCGATGAATTGCGTAAGTGGCTGGAATTGCAGGATCAGATGACTTCTGAAATAATTACTAACAAGGAACGCAGAAGAAAGAAGCGTAAACTCCGCATCCGCCGTATACACTTGAAAAAAATCTACAACAGGACAAGTCTCCAGATCGATAAATAACTCTGCATTTATCGAGCAGTTGTAAACATATTTTTAAATTAATGTCTCTCAATTGTCCTTCCTCCAGAAGGTTTCATTATCTGACACGAAGGGTATAGATTAAAACCATGACTATGTTTGATCAGCGGCTACAAGAGGCCTTGCCACATGACTAACTGTGAGTCAGATTCTGTCCCTTACAAGCTGTGACTTTTCATGAATATGTAATGGAAACCATGATGTGGATGTAGAGAGGGGCTGGTTGGTTCGTCACATTGTTCCGAATAATATGCAAGCCACTTGCAGCAAGGACATACCCAGACTTATCAGCTTTCCCCAGCCTAGAGCACTTATCGTTAGACACGTTTTCATGTTGACTAGGAAACTTCTATTTCTGCTGCAGTATCTAGAGGCCTCATTAAGCTAACACAGATTGCTATTACCATGCATCCTGTAATTTCAGACAGTTTATATTAAAATTGCGATTAAATTCACATCTAGATTGAAGATAAATCAAATGTCAAATCTGACTTTATCAGGAAAATCTGGGAAGATTCCAGTGTTCATCGTATAAATCTCTTCCGCCAGAAAAGTAACGTTGTTTAGGAATATTTTACTCTGGACGGCCTCATACATCACTTTTATGGCTTCCAAATCGGTCTCTTAAGGGAGCGTATAAGATGAATTGCCAACCCCCGCATCTTGAGAGTGTTAGGTGAAAGTAATCGATGCCTAGAATGTGTTGGATTGAATGCAAATTACTTGATGAAGCAGCATCCTTCTCTCAACATTCTCCTCATAGCCTCATCACCATTTTTCGCCTCATTCGTCAAAGTGTAAGTCTATAGTATAGCCTGAGTTAAAGTCCTCAACATCGTTCCTCCTTTCTCAGGATAAAACCAGAGGATTTTCGAACCCGTCAATGTAGAGTCTCAAGTAAATCCTAGGAAGATCTTGAACAATTTGTCTTCTTTTTCAGGTTTGCCAATTGAGAGTTAAAATTGATTAGGACGCAAATAAATCATTCCTTTACCTAACCTTCCCTTTTCCTCAACTTCTCCCCTATTTGTGAGGGAATCATGGACGACTAACTCGATTTGGTTACCCCTCGTTCCCTAGTATAAAAAAGTGGTGTATTTTTCAAAGAAACACGACTCTCAATCCACACAAATAAGGTGGAAAGTTGTAAGGAAAATCTACCCCATCCAACCAAACCTCCCATAACAACTTTTCCTCTATGTCCCCCCCCCCCCTCTTCTTCCCTTCCCCAACCCAAGTAATAGGAAAATTTACGGGGGGCTAATCTGGAATGGTAAGAGCATCGAAGCGAGGAAGGCTAAATGACGCATTGCTAATGACTTCTTTACTCCTGTAAAGTAATTCCTGGAGGCCCTCTTGGACCCCTCTAGAAAAAAATCAGTTTTTTTTTGAGATGGGGGAAGATGGGGGAACAGTTTCCGAAAGATGATCTGGATGATGATGGGGGTCAGGAGAAGGGAATAGGAGACAAGTGTAGCGAAAATCCGAGGGGGAAATAGTAGAGAAGGAAGGATGAACAAGAAGAGGAAGCGAGAAAACCAACCCTAGGGGGGTCGACTGATGAGCGAGACTATAAAAGCAAATGGTGTGAATACGAGGAATGTTTCAGGAACCCCTATGAGATGGGACCTACTAAAAACTAATGCGCCTTAAAATATTATTGTGATTTTGTATGGTGACTCAGAATATTGTAAGGGACACTCGAAAGCTTAGGAAGAACTTATAAATATATACATATTTCAAGACGTATGTCTGTATGTTCCCGATGCATATCAATACGGAGACCTCGACATGTGGCTCAGGGTGATCATTAGGAGTAGTTTTTAACAGGGAAGGTTTTTAGCACATTGGACTTGACCTCCGAGGCCATCCTTGGCCGCAGGAGGCGAAAAGGCAGAAAAGCAGGCCTACTCTTTATTGTTACTCCAGAGAAATTCAGTCATTGTTGACACAGTTACATCAATGAGTTACTCTGTTACATCAATGAGTTACTCTGTTACATCAATGAGTTACTCCTATGGAAAAGTATTTCATAACTACCAACGCCGGGTATCCTGCTAGTATTATATAACCCTTCGTGGTATGACCAATTAGGCTCTCGTTCTGCGCTTGCGCAATTGAGAGAGGCAGC
Organism: Catajapyx aquilonaris; assembly: GCA_000934665.2. Taxonomy (NCBI): domain Eukaryota; kingdom Metazoa; phylum Arthropoda; class Diplura; order Dicellurata; family Japygidae; genus Catajapyx; species Catajapyx aquilonaris. Next base: position 16,714 of record JYFJ02006215.1, on the reverse strand, counting down.
GCCTCGGGTGGATGGGAAGTGGAACTACAGACTGCATTGGTATACATTGTGTAAAAATTCGGCAAGCAATTTTTGAGGACAATAGTCGGAACATTGATTTCTTATGCACGACTTGGTTCTGAAAGGGCTTCTGAAAGGTCGCATTCTTTCCCCTGAGAGTATAGTTGAAGGGGGTGTAAAAAAAAGTGGAAGTCGCAGGGGAGGGAGAAAAAAAGAAGAAAGAGGTGTTAATGCCTTTTCCGATAAGAAGTCAAGTAAGCGGCCGCCTCCTTTTTCCTTTTCTCTTCCACGCCTTGAGTAAGGAAAGTTTAAGCGGTATGCTGGTTTCTAGATTCAGGCATTTCTTATTTTTTCAACGTCCCCTCCATCCATCCTTCTAGAAAGTCTATCAATCAAACAGATCGTATATCAAGTCTGAAGAGTGGTATGTTGGATTTTCCCCCCTGTAGTGAAGCAGATCGAGCTATAATTGAAAAGTGTGGTGAATGAAGAATCTTAGTTGAAGCTGAATTATATTGGGGGAACTGTATCGATTATTATCGATATGATAATGTGTTCAAAATTTGAGTTAGGCCCAATTTTTTTAAAAACGTAATAACATGAGATTAAATTTAATGTTGCGTATGACTTAGGTGCGATAGTTTGTTAGCATTAATTCGGGTACCCGTGAAGCAACGAGGTTTTCTGAATCCTCCTGGAATTTGAGCCACGTTCAATAAATTCCCGATGGGGCCAAGAGGAAAAGCAATTAATGCAATGGCATGTTTATGAGCAGGATAAAAGAGGTAGTACCCTGAAAAAGGATTTTTCTTCCTCTTTCTCATCCGCTTTGGGATGTCAGCATGCAAATTCTTCTCGTCTGCGCATTAATTAACGTCTATCGTTCACACAGCCAGATATTCAATTAAATCTTATCTGATGAACTTGAGACCATTATTGATCCCTAGTTCATTCCCCCAAATATTTTTAAAGACTTTATTGATCCTAGTTCATTCTTTGAACACCCCCCCCCCCCCCCTTAGTTCTTGTGGTTTATCACGCCTTGTCAATTTTCCTACACTAATTAGGAAAAGCGACGGCATCTGACTAACGGAATGTATTCGATTCTTGACATTCCTAGGTTGCTCGACGATAAGTCGGATTAGCTCTGAAACTTTCCGCTTCAGATGAAAACTCTTTTTTTTCCAACCAAACCTAAATCCATTCCGACAGGCTGAGCGTCAAAATAAATGAGTTTGCAGCACTAGTTCTGATGGTTATAACTCCCAAGAGGAATGTGTTCGATTAGCTCATCTCTGTTAGACAGCCCTGAAAAGGGAGGGTCACAAATGTCCAGGGAATCATTCCTGCTGACCAAATTTGATTGATGGACAGTTGATGCAATCTGGCAACATCTGTAGGGCATTGTTATTATTTCTGATATTGCCCTGCCCTGTAATTGAGTTACTGGAGTACATGTGAGTTATGTATGTAATAGAAGTTGAGAAAACAGTCACACACAAAATTGATACCTGATTAGTCGATTCATATTCTATAGGGTTTGCCATACATGGAGAGTCGGTATATGCCCTCTAGTGACACGCAAATGTTTAAAAAATTCACGAAGAGTGTCAAGTTCTGATTGGCTGTCGCGAATAAGGGTTGACATATCTGGTGGGTAAAAGCGTACAAAAAGAAATCTAGGGACAGTCCAAAGAAAAGAAGGTGGCAGTGAAAATAATGTGAGTAGGCGGACATTATCAACAATCTTGTCAAACATGGCCGCTTCTAAGACACGCAGATGCAGAGGCGCAAGCGTGACGTTGCTGTCGTAGATAATGTCATTGTTAGCCACATCTAGGTTGGAGCTTTAAAATTTTTGGCAGCCACGAAAACAATGTGGGGTGGCGCCAAAAAGATATGTAGAGAATGGCTATAGTGCCACACTCTTAATTCCTAGGGGCCAACATGAGACTAATGAGCCATCATTGCTTATTTGTGGTCGCACGAGAAGCGTTCCTGACGTGCCACAAAGTGACGCTTATGTTAATGGCGCATTTGCATGGTTATCTAGCCAGTCTGATAAAAGCTGGCAACTAATAATTATGATCGCTTATCTAGTCTAGGGTATTAATTGCCAACAAGAATTTCTTCATGCTTTTACCATTTTATCATTTCCATTGGGGGCGGGGGGGGGGGCTGTTTTTGTAGTAAAATTGCTTTTGACACACCTGAGCGCCACTTGGGCTTTTGGAAAATTCATGCTTTTGATCATGACACAATGCGATACTTGATTGGCGAAAGGATTCCCAAGAGCTGTTCTTAGCTTTAAAGCAATTAGAATGCCTATAATTTGAATCGGTCTCGTGTTTCCGTCGAATAAAAGCGCACCAAATGACTCGCACTTTGCAACCCATTTTATGTTCCTCTTTGGACCATCCCAACGCTTATGCAATGGCCTGGCTTCTTTCATTTCCTTCAAATTGCTCCTCCAAGTGACCATTCGCTCTTCGTAACTTGCCCAAAATTGTTCTTCAAGGAATCCAACCTGTTGGCATGTACTTTCATTGTGTAGAGGATATGACTCAGGTTGTACATTTCATTCCCAAGTGTATAGCAACCAGAAGCAATATCACGCATTCTCTACATTTTTTACCCCCCTATTCGTTATAGCAGGTGATAAGTCCACATCAGCAGCAGGAAATAGAACCACATATGGATGCCTCATATTTTATTCAAAGCCAGACGCTTCTCGAATTAATTTTGTTCACGTGGAGTCGAATCCTATCGCCTTCATAGGGAAGAGAATTTATTATTGCAAGACATGCTTTCAAAATTGCTGGCACTGCCCATCCCCTTTGCTGCACGTGAGGCTACAATTGAATTAGAGTAATAATGTGTTATAAATAGGTGGCAGTTATTTATTAGGTGTAATTACTCACTTTTATTAAGAGCATGCAGTTGGGACTTTTTTTTCATATGGAGGTTGTTGCTAATGGTGGTTTGGTGTAAAGGGTCAGTTTTAAATCTGGGCTTAAAATAGAACGGGTTGAAATGCCTGCCGTGAAATAATTTCCCGGTTTGTCTCATGCCAAGGGGCAGTATGCAACTGCACATAACTTTGCTTTTTGGGGACGACAGGGTTTATGCACAATAACGACCCTCTGGATGGCATTTGAGTGATGCAAAATTCACCCTAGAGGCTGTGCCAAAATTTACCACTATATTTATAAAACGAGCATGTGGGTAGCCTATACCACCTATACGAGGAATTTGATATGACATTAGTTGATCACAAAAATATGCGCCTGTGCGTGGCTCTTAGTCCTAGCGATAGCAAAGGTAGCGATAGTCGTCATGAGCGCTTAATTAGTTTCCAGCATTACCTCCGCCTTTACACCCTTTTGCTCTCGGGCCAGCTAGAAATGAGGTTCGTGCAGAACAAAGTCCCAAATAATCGGGAGTTCTGATAAAGTCCGTTCTATGTGCACACACGCTATATTCAAGCAGAAAGTTTGGGTCCCCAACGCCATCCATCATGGCGGTGACAAGTGCTTCCATAATGCTTGGAAAGATTGACACAAAAGACATCCGTCAATACAGGATTTTTCATCCTCTTTTCCTCTATGTACACCCCCCTAGCTAATTATGCAACCTTCATCCGCCTCAGCAAAATTTGCTGGGGGGTTTTGTAATGCGCGTAAGCGGCCTGCGGGCTGTGATTAGCCAACCCCCTCTATTCATGTGCCTTCAACTCGTTGCTGGTGGTCAACTGCCATGATCACAATGATGTCACGTTCAAACAGGAAATTTGCAAAAAAAATAGTTATATTTTGTCACATCTCTGTTGATATTCTCGGCCCTCTCCCCACGAGCGCACTGCTCTACCACTGGGCAAATAAATAAAATTAAAATAAATTGATATTGTCGACCACAATTATAAATATACGAGTGTGGGTCAGGTGTGGGTAGACGGGAGTGACTACACGCGGTGTTAACTCGTCGACAGCCAGCTAGCGACTGAGTTCCTCCACCCATTGCGCATGCGCTGAACGGGGCCAATCGAAATCTTCGCGGTAACAATACACGGGGGCCAATCGGCAGTAATGACAATAATGCGGCGGACGAGTTTTTATCGAACATATCCTATGTGAATCCACATTAATCCTCCATTTCCTCAAGTAAATAAATTGCATCGTGACTTCCTCTTTCGGAATGGAGTCGCACAGGGTAAAGGAAGAGAATAACAGAATTCTTGTCGGGACGCATTTATCAGAGGGTTTTTATGGAGTGCGGACGAGGCCCAAATGTCAGACTAATGCCAGTGAAAGGAGCGCCATTCAGGGAGTCCGGCTTGGGAATCCGCACAATCAATAACTGTCCATCCGGACCATTTTTTATTTTGGGAGTCTGAAAGGCGACGGTCGTGCGACATTTCATAAGGTGCCTTGGGGGAAATTCACTCCAAAGGTTACCTTCGCTTTTGTGGACCTCCCAAAATAGCTGGGAGGTTGAAACAAAAGGAGAGGAAATTGAACGTGCGATAGAAGGTTGCATATACCACAGGATACTAATGCGCCATTGTTGGAATATGTGTGAATGGTACTGCTGGAATTCCAACTGAATAGAGTCTCTGTCAGCGAACCGTGCTAGTTATTACAATTGATTCAAACAGTGAGGTAGTAATGAAAAAAAAAAATGGGTAAATCCTCTTAAAAGTAAGCGACAGGGCTCAAATAGGGTTGATTGAAACTGCATGAAATCAAAGCGAAAAAGGACTTTCAACTCTTGTAAAATCGGTTGCATTGTTCAATATAAAGGTCTATGGTTATGCCGGCAGGGTTTCAAATACAGTTTGCAACTTTCAATTTGCACGATTCGTTTGGTTTGCGCTTCAGGCTTGATATGAGTATATATGAAAGTGTAGGTCTTCTTTAAACATGGCTTACTCACTTTGATTGCAAATTTTAACATTTTCATATTGCGGACACCTTTAGCCCCATTGTTATGTACTGTCCGCTGCAGTGTAGCAACAAAATATACAGGGTGAGGCATTATTTCTCCAATTTTCTGTTACTTTAAAATTGCCTAAAGGAGATGTCTTCTTGACTAGATGCAAATAGACGGCTTTCCACTTGGGAAAGGAAGTTGGGAAGAAAAGAGTCTTATTGATTCTCCTGCCTCTTTTCATATGCATTCAATCACCATACACTTCAGCTATCGAAAAGCCATTAGGGAAAAGGCGAGGTCTCGCCAGCCAACTAGATTCGTTTCGGGTTTTGTTCCAACTTTGTCGCCACTTCCAAATGAGATGGGGAAAACTTAAATCGGGGTGCTCTGATGCTTGAAGATTGAAGAATAATGCTGGATTACAGACTTATTTGTTCCTGTCTTTTTTATCTGTCCTCATTTTTTTTTGGAAATATTTTGCATCCCAGTTGTGGTGATTTTGGAGTCTAATTTGGGTGGAAATTTATTCTTTTATACGGTACTGAAAATACTGCAAGCACAATATTTCTCTACTGTATGCAGTATGCAGATAAATGGAACTGTCATTCTGTCAGGGAAAACAAGTTTAAAATTAGCAGGCTGCTAAATGACGGGGCTGAATATAGTATGTAGCAAACTACAACAGCTGACTATTATTCTGTCATCAACCAGCACCGACAGTTTTTAATGACACCGTAAAGTGTGTTATGCAGTAGAAACATATTTTGAAAATGCATTATTAAAAGGGATAATTAATTACTTCGAGCTGGTTTTGCAATTAGGGCAATAATAATCCCTACTCTTTAAACCTATGTTGTGTATAAAGCTCTTCAACTATCTTTTGCCAAAAAAATTACTGTGCTTGTATGTGCCAATTAATACACGACAAACGCATTAAATAATTAACTGCTTTTATATTCAGCTCTAAGCTCTACAAATGTTATAGTCGTGTTAGAAGCAAAAAATGTAAACTACAAAATATGCAATGGGGAAATGGCGTGTGACGTGTCAACATTTTCTGGTTTCTTTCACATTGTTCCAGGCAACAGCATTATCGACCCCTCCACGTGTGGATGGCATCCGAATTTTTAATATCATCTCATTATTCTTTAGCCCCCTAATACAATTTTCTGATCTCATCTTTGATATTATCTTCACCCTTAATGAGCAGTGATGGATGGAGGGAAACACTGTCCAAACTAAACGCTCAATTGTTAACGTGACGCCTTTTTCAAACATCGGTAAAATTATAGGGACGATCAATCAGATCCTACCAAGTGTTAAAAGAACCCTTGATGTTAGAATATTATTTGTGAAGCACTCTTTGCAAAAACTTGGCAAAAACTGACCCTTAATTTGGCAGTATGGCGCTTAGTACTGTTTTGCTTGACACCCTCCAATTAGAGGTAATGGGGCTTGTGCTAAAAGTTCTTTTGTTCTTGATTTGGAATGGAAAAGGATGGGGGCATGAATAGCTCCTGCCTCCCATTACCAGATGAGGAAGAGGCTGCTTGTGTTGGAATACTGCAACGTTTCATGGGCTCAACGGGATTAGAAGTGACGTCCAGTCCCTCACTATTTTCCTCCTGGTCTTAAAATAAAGGTCCCATCCGTCAACTTCACTTTTATCTTCATTAAAGTCTCACCGCAGGTATGTCCGGACCCAAAGTTGTTGCACTCTTGAAGCTATTTATAGGCGTAAACAACGTTGGTGTTTGCACGGGCGTGGGACAGCAACAAAGCGAATAAACAATAGGCACTTTGCACCCCAAAGCAATAAACAAATACCCCTGGATTGGTACAACTAGTACAAAAACGAATAAATCACAGCCCAAGGCGGTGAGCCTAATAAACGTGATTGATGTGTGCTACAACTGTGCTGTCACTATTGGATGGGCGTGGAGCTCAGCGATGTCAACCAGTAAAGAGAATATTGATATGTTGTCAACTTGGAACACTGGACGAGGTGCTATACAGTAAGGATGATCAGGTGACACCAGAAACAAATTGACAGGGTGTCATTATCATGAAACTGATACAAACTGGAAAAAATAGTAAAAAAATATTTCTGGCCTAAAGCATTTGGCCTGTAGCAACCGTTTAATATTGAATTGGTGCCAGCCATCCATACAGAAAATTTACGATGGCGTGCAGTTTCAATTTGGCAGAATTCATTTTGCACTGATTCATTATGCCTGGACGTGATTGCTATGGTGTAGAGATGGGACGTGTGCTGCAACTACTCATTACTTGATTACACAGGGCATCTGAGATATTAAAACAAACGGCCTCATTTCGAAAAATATTTACAGTCCAACAGATTGTCAGCAAACTTTACTAGATTGGAGTGTGACACTAAAATGTATTGTTGTCAACAATTAAACCTATTGGATATATCACTTGCCAATTCAACAAATTTGTGAGGTTCATTACCATATCACATTTTGGCATGCAGACAGTTAAGTGTATGGACATACCAGAGATGATGGTCAGGGTTGGTTGCACTACTCTGCTGTCAGGAATCATTTTCTGGATTGGAGAGTGCCAGAAAAAGAAAGGCTGTTGTTGCTGATTGTTAAGAAGTAAAATTTTCATTGTTAGCAAGTGACATCACAAGAATTAAACAACTGTTTCAGGAATTTTGTCTAACAACCTGCTTTATTGTGACATCAAAGATGGTAACTGACAAAAGCAATTAGCTGGAAGATACAAGCACATATGTGAGGCACCCACCAACTATGAAACAGCAGGATTTGGATCTGTGACAACCCCTTAAAACTCCTCTCCTCCCTCCCCTTCAGCATCCACAGTGTCCATGCCAACTTCCTCGTAGTCTTTCTCGAGGGCAGCCAAATCCTCACGGGCCTCTGAGAACTCCCCCTCCTCCATACCTTCTCCCACGTACCAGTGGACAAAGGCACGCTTGGCATACATCAGGTCAAACTTGTGGTCCAGACGGGCCCAAGCTTCAGCGATGGCTGTGGTGTTAGCCAGCATGCACACTGCCCTCTGCACCTTGGCCAGGTCACCACCAGGAACCACTGTTGGTGGCTGGTAGTTGATCCCCACCTTGAATCCAGTTGGGCACCAGTCCACAAACTGGATGGTCCTCTTGGTCTTGATGGTGGCGATGGATGCATTGACATCCTTGGGAACGACATCTCCACGGTACAGCACACAGCAGGCCATGTACTTACCATGGCGAGGATCACACTTCACCATCTGGTTAGCCGGCTCAAAGCAGGCATTGGTGATCTCAGCCACAGACAGCTGCTCGTGGTAGGCCTTCTCTGCTGAGATGACTGGGGCATAGGTAACCAAGGGGAAATGGATACGGGGATAGGGCACCAGGTTGGTCTGAAACTCTGTCAGATCAACATTGAGGGCACCATCAAAGCGGAGGGATGCAGTGATGGAAGACACAATCTGGGCAATCAAGCGGTTCAAGTTGGTATAGGTAGGACGCTCAATGTCTAGGTTACGCCTGCAGACATCATATATGGCTTCGTTGTCTACCATGAAGGCACAGTCTGAGTGCTCCAGTGTGGTATGGGTAGTCAGGATGGAGTTGTATGGCTCCACTACTGCAGTTGATACCTGAGGAGCTGGGTAGACAGCAAACTCCAGCTTGCTCTTCTTACCATAATCAACGGAGAGACGCTCCATCAGAAGTGAGGCAAATCCTGAGCCGGTTCCTCCACCAAAGGAGTGGAAGATCAGAAACCCCTGGAGGCCAGTGCATTGGTCAGCCAGCTTCCTGATGCGGTCCAGGACCAGGTCAACAATCTCCTTCCCCACAGTGTAGTGTCCACGAGCATAGTTGTTAGCTGCATCTTCCTTGCCTGTGATCAGCTGCTCAGGATGGAAGAGCTGACGGTATGTCCCAGTACGCACCTCATCAACAACTGTGGGTTCCAGATCCATAAAAACAGCTCTGGGGACATGCTTTCCAGCACCAGTCTCGCTGAAGAAGGTGTTGAAGGAGTCGTCACCTCCTCCCACAGTCTTGTCTGAAGGCATCTGGCCATCAGGTTGGATGCCATGCTCAAGACAGTACAGCTCCCAACAGGCGTTGCCAATCTGGACCCCAGCCTGGCCGGTATGCACAGAGATACACTCACGCATGGTTGAACTTCAAGTTTGGGATGCTCAGACGATTAAAAAAGAAGCTAAAAGGAACCAGGAAACAAGGAGTCAGTGACAGATAGCAGTGATGCAAGAATGTTCCAATGTACACATCTATGACTCAAGAAACGTTGCTAGGTTTCAAATGGCAACACTGTCAATATTTGTTTAGTTCAATGCGATAAATTTAACCATAATCAAAGCAAGGTTATGGATGATTACGTATATAGAGTAGTCTTACAATTACCAGCAGCTAAGAACCTATGATCCGTGGTTATACCTGGAGGAATTGGGTGCAATGAGACAGTATCGAGAAGCGGACCTGGAAGACCAACGTTCCGACCTGCTTGCAGAAACTGTTCTGAGGCAACTGTCAACAATCCAGTTGCCTAGGTATGAGCTGCTGAGCTGTTGACAGTGGCAATGTCAAGACAACGACTGACAACTGTTTCACTGCTCGCGAAAACGGTTACCAACGGTTTTTTTTTCAAAAGTTTAACGGCTTTTTAGATCTTTGTTCGAAATCCCGATCGCCGTTTTCGAACTTCTCGAATATTCGACCATGTCATTGTTACAAAATGTATTCTATAGCCAAGATATTCTGACCACGGCCTCCTAAGCCACCACGGCCACCCACTCCAGGGATGATGAAACAGAACGCGCCCCGAACGAGACCGGAAGGAAGAAGGATCGGGACCATTACCCACGCCCTGCCCACGCCAGCGGGAGAAAACCATGGCCATTACAATGAAATAAACAGTGCGATGCAGATGGATTGCACTAAATTACCTGGTTCTGTCGGTTTTAGTCGATGCAATTGGAAGAGATGGTGCAGGACCAAAGTTATGACCGGCAATCTCAAAGTGTTCTGAACATCTGAAGCAGATCTGAAGGGGGAGCTTGGGGGGCGGGGGGAGAAAGAGGGGGGGGGGGGGCAACAGTGTTGCCTAGATTTCAGGGGAAGTGGGTGGGTGGGGGAAATCGATCGTTATTTATTAAATTTTAACTGTTTCCATGGAGATAGCCGTCATATTGTAAATGCCTTCATTTAAAATCGTGTTTAAAATAGTATACCGTACAAAATGAGTCGTTATTCTAGCCACGCCGAAGCGAGCGCTGTGATCGCCCTTTTCCAACCAATGAAGTGACTGGACGCGGGTGGGGGAGGGAGAACGGGCGGGATTTTTAAACGAACTTTTCCTCCTTCATACGGAAAATGAGAGAACGATCTGACGTCATCGTTTCTTCCAGTGTTGCTTTTTGTTGACATTGTTTACTCAGTGTTCTGTGAGAATATTTCCATGGAAACTGTCATGACGTCAGATCGTTCTCTCATTTTCCGGACATTAGATAGCAGGACCCATTTGTCTAAATATGAAAATATTGTTACAGATGATTGTTGTAATGGCTGTCATGGTTCTGCGCAGATGTATTGTTCAGAATCAGAATCAGCCTAGAACTTTTTCATTGAAAATTTTGTACACATGAAGACACGTTCGGATAATGGGTGTACTGTACAGCTGTTCATGGAATAATGACAATAACTCTAGACCTGCCAATCATCCCAATCTGTTACTCCAACATTACTTCCAATAATTATATAGACACCATAAATGTATGTTCGGTGTCTCCATCTGATTGACAGTTCCAAAGTTATCTTTTAGCTACTTTGTGTAGCTTGTAGAACACAGAATTTCCCCACAATATTTCTGTATGTACCTCGAACACAAGATCTGGCTTTGTCAGTCAAGGGAAGCGGAGCTGGAAGACCAACGTTCCTATCCGCAAGCACCAGACTTTCGTTATGTCTTGTCAACACTCGTTGTTGCCTAGACGAGGACACCTGGTTTGTCAACAATCCTTCGTTTTCATGACAACCTATATGCAAAATAGTACAACACGATTTGAAGAATAATCGTAAAGTAGATGAAAATGAAAATTTTGCGTGGTTATTGTCGTCTTAAATTACATCCATTTTTACCATTTACTGTAAGGTATGCCTTTACTGGTACAAGCATTAATACATTACCCCTTCAGACGCAGTGATTTACCACACGTCTCATTTATCATACGTCAAAGGAGCCGACGAGCACTAGTAGGTGTGGCTGGACACACCCTCAACATGTTAAAAATGTCCTGAAAAAAAAACGCCCGTTGTAAGTCTCAGCTGGCAAATTGTACATCCGCTGCCTTTTAATTATCCTAATTATGGACTAGCCAAGCACAATGGCTCTGTTTGAATGATGCTTAGGGACTAAAACTAAAACCACCTAATAAAAAAAAACTAGTTGATAGATGAGACCCCCCCCCCACGAAGAATTTGGAAGCACATTGGCCCTAGCAAGGAAAAGGTGCTAAGGTGCGTGCTTAAGGGCATTTGGCCCACATAAGTCGGATTAATAAACATGCGACGCGCTTATCCAAAACTGACAGAAAAAAAAAAATCGGAAATAAATACGAACGGGTTGTTCTTCCGTTAGATTTATAGTCAGTAGCAGGAGGTCACACCAAAAAAGACAGAAATTTTTGTTACTCACTTCTTGATTTATAAGGTTAGGGTCCCCAAAAAATTCCCTTGCATGAAGCATGCCATCATGCAAGTGGCCAGTATTTTATTCACCNGGGGGGGGGGGGAGCTTGGTGTTGGATTAGATTGGAAGAAGTGCACACGTGTAATCGGGTAGAGAATCCGTGTGAGTACCGGTCACCTGTTGTGATGGCCTCTTGAAATAATGATGTGGTAGGGGTACCAGCAGCGTTTTCCTAATGCTGAGTGGACCAGTCTTGTTTGGGAATGATCCCAGAAAAAGTTTCTTTTCCTGTCATTTCCAGACAGGAATAGCCAATGGGAATAGCCAGTTCCGGGACGCTTCCAGGCTCAATTGATGAGGGTTGGTCAGAGGTGAAGTCCCTTTCTCTGCAGAGAAACTGAGAGGAAAAACAATTTTTTACGAAGAAGAGTCCCAAATATTTGTGGGTGGGTCTGCTAAATTTTTAGTAGCACTTTCTGGTCCTATTGTGATCCATCGATCCTGAATTTGGAAGCCAGCAGGAATTTCCACTCAAGCCAGCAAAGTGACCTCCTTCAAGGAAGAATTATCCCACTTCCACCTCCATCACTCTTTCCCTACACGGCTCAATCATCGCCATCTCTCGATAATGGCTGGGTTCGAGGCTTGCCAGCACATAAAAAAAACCCCTCCCCAAAATGGAGGATAAAAAAAAGTGAGGGTCGAGAATTGCATTGGCAGGCAGAATGATAGCAATAAAGAGACCTGAGAGACTTCTTTATCTGGCACCTAAAGGATAGGTCTGATGCCAAGAATTAAAAATTTGAGAGACCTTATGGTTCTAATGGTCATATATGATTAGTAGGCGAAAATTTTGAATTTTGATTTCAGCTTGAAGCTACACTCTTAACCATTTACCTTCTCTAGAGAGGGTAAAAAAGAGGCCCTTTTTACCCTCTATTTTCTAAGGTAATACATGCAAAATTTACCTTAGAATCAATTTACCCAAGAATATTTACCCTACAATGTAAGGTAAAAAATGGCCACTTTCTTACCCTCTCTAGAGAAGGTAAATGGTTAAGAGTGTAGTTTAAAATCTAAAATTAGCTCATATCTATATAAATCATATAAAATATGAGAGTTAAAGCTAATAAATAAGGTAAAAGTCTCAACACCCAGGCTATTTCAGCTGCTTCGGTATAAATTGCTCAGAAGTCTAAATCAGGCGCTTAAGTATCTCTTCCGCCGTCTAGGCGACAGCATATGTATAACACATGTCACAAGGTACATTCATCTAACTCCACTTGTTAACAAAAGAAAGCCCATTACTACACCCCCAATTTATCACCCTTGTTTTTTCACTTGAAAGAAAGTGGGATAGTTCGAGAAGGCAAAGTCATTTACTAAAGGAAAAGATTAAGCTGAGGTAAGAAGTTGCGTGACGTTGTGGCCAATCACCAGTCAGAACAGTGATAAAAATACAATGAGTACGACAACAATTAGAATACTATCATGAATTATGCCAATTATTCTACATATGAGTATGAATTTAAAAAAAAAAATGACAACAACGACACATCGAACGTAACTTCTCCCCTCTCTAGACTAGACAGTGAAATATCATGCTCGTTATATTCTGGGAGCCAGGTCGTCGTGTGGGAAAACTTGTGGAGAAGAATCGAAGAAGGAGAGGAAGAATAGACGTGCATCATAGTCTAAGAGAAAAAAATGAGAAAAAGAAAAAAAAATGTGATTGATGGCTCAGAATGCTCGTGGCGAATTACAAATACCTTTTCCTCGAGATACCCCGTTGGCAAGACGAGATATTTTCCACGGCCCCTTGTTGACAGGGTTCCATAAAGAAGACGTAATGATGACGTGGGAGAGGAGCACCCAATTTTACTCTAGAGAGAAAAAAAAAGCTGCTTCCCTAAAGGTGGAGAAGAAAAATAAAGTGATGAATTGCAGACCAACAAGAAAGAAATTATTCCTTTGTGCAACTATGGGTAATATTGTTGAACGAATTGTTTGAATACAAAAGAATATGGTGGGGGGACGTTTGTTGCATTTTTAAGCCTGAAATATTATCTGGAATTTGGAACATGATTAATCAACATTTGAGACAGCCATGTTCATTAAGCAATTAATCTCTCTCCAAGCAATAATGATCTCGTCAGCCATCATCTTTTCATAACTAACTTTTTTTTAAAAAAATTAAATATTCCCCTTTCAGAACTTGGATCTAGAAAGGAATACAAAGCACCGTTTTAATTAACTTGCAAAACAAAGCGTGACGAACTTGAAATTCCCACGAATTTTCTTCCAACAGCTGGATAGGGAGTGATTCAAACAGAAAATGAATCAGGGGGGGCAAGGGGAGAATCAAATGAACAAAAGTCAACACCGGAAATTCCTCCACTTTTTCTGAGACAAATCTTTGGAATGGTGTGTATTTGGCTGATGCCAAAAAAGGGGAGAAAATAATAGGGGGGACCAAGGTTGATCCAGAAGCTCCCTTAGATTCCACTTCCGTCCTTTTCAGCTAAGCAACCTCAGCGTGCTAAAAGGCATTGGGGGAGAAAAAAAGGCGTCCTCTAGGATCGAGTTCTCAAACTGCTGGGCTAGGGGAATAATCTCTCCAGCGGCTTTCATCATCGCCAGACCATACCTATAGACGAGGGACTTGTCTTTTCGGACGGATGCGTCCTGCAGCCGATGGATCCGACCATGCACTTTGTATCCCCCCCCTCAACTCCCTAGCTATGTCAAGTAAGGAAAAGAAAAATGGTGGAAAAAGGAAGAATTCACAATGGAACGTTAGGCGTGAAATGGATGGATCAGTCTTAACGGTTGGATTCGCTGAAGACGCCATCTTATGGAAAATGCATACGTTGGTCCAACAATAGTCTAAAGCTTGGAGATTAAACTGGGAAAAGAAATGTGTATTTTTATACAGTACCAAGAATTATATCGTGGGTGAAAATAGAAGCCAGCGTTTTTTTTACACCACTCTAAAGCGTTAATGGCCATTTTCATTTGGCTCTAAAAGGCTCCTAATTTTTATGTCGTCTATAAAAGCAATGTGATTTTTGTCACCTAATTTTATAATAATTTTAAGTCAGCTTAAAAATTAACATCATTATATACATTGTTGATAATGGCCATATAGCATTTTTGGGGGAGATATCATTAGCCACTTTGGCTATAATCACAGCTTCTTACGATCCTTCTTGTCATAAAATCTGATCTCCCCCTGCGAGAGACTCCTTCCAGCTTAATGCTGTTGTCCGGGGTTTGCGACATGAAAGACCGGATTTCCACCAGTCATCTGTCCCATTTTCATTACTCTTCCCTAATAGTAGCGCCAAGTATACCGCAATAAAAGATGTTTTTCTCTCCCAGATTTCTAAGTCAACCATGAGCTTATATTCGAACTTTTACAGTACGGTAAAACCCTGTCAGGATGTCCTCTTTTTTTATTGACAGAAAATGGTGGAAACAAAAGTGTGTTGAAGCGGACATTCAGGACGTTTGGTCTGGACAGATAACATAAATCCTCTTCCTTTCTAACTAAAAGACTTCGGGGCATTTGAAGGCAAGCTCAATAGTTACAGCGAGTGGTCAATGTCTTTCCGTGTTATTGCCCTCCCGAAGCTGGTTGATATATTGAGCATTTCCCCATAGGACCGTAAATTACGATTATCTTCGGAGCCCCAGGAAGAAAAAACCCTTTTGTGAGAAGAAATACATATGGGAGGCAACACGCGTGTCTTTTGTATGTGCCATCCAGCACTCCTACATTTGACAGCTGGCCCATGCCTTTTATTTTATGTCCCCAGCAGTAAATTACGGTATTAGCGTCTTCTTAGGAGCGGTATTTTGCACGGCACGACCGGTTGCGTGTTACCTTTACAGTTCCATTTTTATATGGGCATGCCACCCATAATGCGTGTACAATATGGGGCAAAAGGCGCTTATTGCATTATTGCTGTCAACCCTATTTTGGTCCGCAATTTGTCAAAATATCGCATTTGTGAATGCAATTATTTTGGTGGTTCAGTAAAAAAAAAAAGTTAGGGGGACTCCAACTCGAAGTCTGCCTCAAAGAGTGCAGTTTGGAGACATGGAAGCTTGGAGAATTAGGTTAGTCCTTAGGATCTCGTGGGACAGAAAGTCTTGTCTGGGAAAAAGAAGGAAGTCCTGAAGAACCGTGGCCTCGTCTTGGGGATTGAACACTCGCCTAAATAAATTCGGGCTTCCTGGATCCCTTTTCCTAGCCTCGGGATTTACCGTCGACTTTATGAAAACTGTCTATCTGTCGCTCACCGTCTGCCAAGAAGAATCTGTATTTCCCGTCTGGGTTTCGCCAACAAGAGCTGTAACTGTAATCCCAGCCTGGGGGTCAATTTACAGAATAATGAATACCAATGGAGCAGTCTGGATATAAAATCATAATTATGTTCATTACATTTTATACATACAACCTTGCCGGCATTTATCCTCAAAATTGCGTAGAATTGAATTTTTGAATTTATTATTCACTATGCCTAGGTAATATGGCTAGTGGTCTTTTTAAATACCCCGTGATACGGGACGAGGCCCTATTAGGGGAGAAGGGGAGGTTCCAAAGGGAGGGCGCTGTGCCGGCGGTAGTGATTTCTGACATTCTTTAAACACCATGCCTTTCCTCCTGGCCCCGGGCAGAGTAGGGAGTGCAATTCTGCCCCGGTATGTTAAAAAGTTGTAAGTTGAAATGTAACAAATCATACTTAGGACCTCAATAGCTAGAAACCGTGTGTTCACATCAATTCAAACCAATTTCTTCTCTTATATAGTTCTTTTTTTACGCGACCAGTTCCATCGAGTTTCTCCATTAGTCCGTGTAACAAGCTGTAATCAAAATGGTTTCCATTTTCATTGTCACAAAAACTAATTCCCTACGGAATTGCAAAAAAAAAGGAAAGTAAGATCCAAGTAACGGATAGAAATGACTGAAACAAGACTGGGCTGCGTATAAGATCTTCAACCTTATGGATAAATGTAACCCAGAGATCTTACTTTCGCATTTTACACAATAATTAGGTTTGTAGTATGGTGATGATCAAAGCGCC
>JYFJ02006214.1:0-20686 GCA_000934665.2 Catajapyx aquilonaris | reverse complement strand
CGGGGTTGTCGCCACCTACGATATTTCCCCACCCCCTCGTGCGCGCTTGACCCATGACTCTGAAACACCCTGTAGATAATAATAATAATAATAATAATAACAATAATAATAATAATAATAACAATAATAATAATAATAATAATAATAATAATAATAATAATAATAATAATAATAATCTGGTATTACATGCAACCATTGAGAACAGAAAGTTATATGGTTGCATGTACTACATCAATCTAAAAGATGGATTGCATTTGGTTTCAGTGTAAAAAAAACACATCTTTTTGAGTGATATGGCACAGTTTCAAACATAATGATGGAGATGGACTTGGGCAGGAGCTCAAAAGCGTTCAGTGAAAAACCTGTTAAGTATGCTACAGGACTACAGGATGTTTCTTACTAGTAGGTCCACCCGAAGTCAGCGTATACCTTGGGCCAAAACAAGTAGAAAATGTCGGGGGGAGAAATGTCAAGGGACGAACCTTTAACAAGGTAGATGACCAGAAACATTGGCCAGTGATTACGAAGGGAGCAAGATATGAGCGTGATCATCATGACAGTTGGGATTTGTGAGATCAGCTCTTTCAAGAAAGTGATTATCACCACTCATATCTGCTCCATGGGCAACCACTGGCTAATGTTTCTGGTTGTTTACCAAGTTAACGGTTGGTCCCTCGACATTTCTCTGCCCTACACTTTCTATTTGTTTTGGCCCAAGGAATACACTTATGTAATGATAATGGGAGGCCCTATGACCCTGAACTCCCTAGAAAGAATGTGGAAAGCAGGAAAGAAGATTAAAGCATGTTTTGGTCCCCAAACTGAAAATAAGACAGAAAAACAAGAAAGCCATGTGTCTGTGGTATAAAAGCGAGGCGAGTAAGATCAGAAGGAGTTGGAGAGCAGAGGCGAGTCAGAATCAGGACAGTCGGAACCGAAGAGGAGACCAGAGAAGAAGCACCGGTTGAGTGAGTATGGAGGGTGTCACCTGATTGTACGCACTGGAAGTTGAAGTCCTGACCATGTAGTCCGGCCATAGCATAGGTGGCCAACCTACACAATTATTCACATATTGTATTCAGTGTCTTATGTAATGTAAATTGTAGTTTAACTATTGTGGCCTGTTAATAAATATTGTGCTATGGATCAAATCACCTTGATTATTAATCCTAAAGGCTGCGCCATTGTGCTGAGTTAGGAGATTAAGGATAAATTGGGATGAGGATCGGAGACTTGGGAGTAAGATTAGGGTCAGATGCCCACTAGGTTCTCCAGTGAGAGTGGGTTGGGGCACTCTAAATCAAGATAATTTGATCCAAAACAACATTTATCAACAGGCACAATCTATAATATTAAAATCCTTGCGGTGTTTGTATAAGTAGTCTGATTGGTGCACCCCCATATTGTCGTTACTGCTACGTTCCGATTGGCCCTCTTTCAACACATGCGCCATGGGGTGTAAACAACACCTCTGGTGAGTTGCCGGGGAAACTGTCCATTCCTTCTCTGTATTGTTGCCCAGTTGGCACTACTGTGAAGTTGTTCACAGAGTCAGTAATGGAACGACAGACACACGAATGACATGTTCTCACTAATTGGGACATTCGAAGACTGCTGGAACGTTAACGTTACACCCTCCCCTGGCGATATGGTGCACCGAATAGGTACCCCAGGCCGCAGGCCTAGAAAAGAGCAAGCGTAGCGAGTGGTTTTCTAGGCCTGCGCCCTAGGAAAATGCGAGCGGAGAGAGGGTTTTCCTAGTATTTATTAAATAGATATGGCACTACAAGTTACATAAGACATATTTGGTTACAAGTGACTTTATATGGGTTTATATGGCCGGACATGGCCAGGACTTCAACTGACAGCACATTCAACAAATATATACCCTCCATACTCACTATACTCTGGCTTTTGGCGTCCTGATGGGGTCCGGGTGTAGCTCGGGACTCTTCTATTCTTCTCCTCTGGTCTCTGGACCGTTCCGGATGAATGACTGCTCTTCTGGCTCCCTCTGCATTTTCAGGTCCTTCGCTTCTGCATCGTCTGTGCAGGCTCTGGCCCATTCTGGCTTCCTGCCGCCTGTCTGCTCTGCTCTGCTCTGGACTGACTGCCTGCCTTCTGGCCTCCTTCTGATTGAACCCCAGGTTCCCTTTTATGCAGTCTGCCACATGGTTTATCTTGTTTTTCTGGCATGTTTTTGGTTGTGGGCCAAAGTATGCCTTAATCTTCCTTCCTGTTTTCGTTACCTGTTTTCTCGAGAGTTCAGGGTCATAGGACCTTCCATTATTGTCACACTGACGGCCATTGGCCATACGGTACTAGTATGAAACACCCTGTATAGTATCAAATACCATAATCTTCAATTACTCTACTGTACAATGGCATATTTTTTGTGTTGAGGCAGAAACGTCACTAGTTTTACGTTGAATTTGGTTGAGCTTCTGCTCAACCCCACCTCCGCCATTATACTTGCAACAGGACTACTTGCTCAAAAAGATGGAGACAATACTGCATTGAAATGAAATTCACTTGTACATGCCTTACATGTTTTACTTCAATAAGATGAAAAGGAAGACTTGTGAAGTACTTCCACAATCTCCCAGCTAAAAATTTGTGACATATTATTATTAAATTACCACCAGGGGAATCGAATTTGGGTGATTTATACAGTGGTGCCTCGTATTTCGAACTTAATTCATTCCAGGTGGTCGTTCGAAGCCTGAATTGTTCGAAGCTCGAATAGATTTTCCCCATAAGATACAATGGAAAGTGAATTTATCAGTTCCCAGGCCCTAAACAACACCTATTTCAATAAACTTAAACAGTAATCACATAATTTAAGGTAAAAAATAAGCCTATTAATGCCCTAAATAATGATTTATTTTTTTAAATGTTACCCCGTGATAGGGCCACAGGCCCTTATAGGGGGGTGTAATACCACAATTTTTCCTTCAATTTTCTGATTTTTCTTCTAACTCCAGTGCAAGGATGAAAGGACATGGGGTAAGGATGGGGATTTTTTGGGGAGGGAACATGGGGTCATGTGCAGTCCCCCAGGAGGTTAGGTTGCCAGACACCTCCAAGGTGCACGTCAGAGACCCTCCTGACGCAGGTGAAAGGGAACTCCCAGGCGGGGATCGAACCTGGGACCTTTCACTCAGCAAGCCGAGATGTTACCATCTCGGGCACCACACCACCCCTAAATAATGAATTCAAAATAAAACAATAAATAAAATACGTGAATACTGTATAATACATTTAAAATTACATTTTCTCTACCAGTGAGGAGTAGTGGTGTGGCTGGAGGAGGGGAAGATCAAGAATAAGAGAAAGCATCCATTGTACAGTACATAATCAATCTCATCAATCAAAATAAAGTGATAAATGCACTAAACACACACGAGAGTAATAATGCAAGATATGCATTCACAGCAAGAGCAAGAGACGACTAGGCACAATCATATAGTGTTTACGCAGCAAGAGCATTTTTTCATCGTACGAGTAGTTCGAACTTAGAAGCATCGTTCGAACTCCTGATCAAATTTCTCGTGAATTAAACGTTTGAACTCTGGAATGTTCGAAGTTAGGGGCGTTCGAAGTACGAGGTTACACTGTATAAACAATTGACACAACCATTTTTTTCCTGCTGTTTAGCATAACATTCAAGCCACATGCCATGAATCTCTGTCATAATTGAATATGAGATATGCATGCCATCCACTTACATCTTCCAGTCTTTTCACTATTACTATATCACAGAGTTCTCTGATAATCTTGGCACGGTGATTAATTTGACTATTTGGGCTAATGTCTCTTTCAAGTTCAGGCGTGAGGGTAAATTCTTCAATTTTCTTTGCACCTGAAAAGAAAATTTGCAAAGTGGATGGGACCCATCGTAATCATGTCTCAGAAAATACACTTGTCAAATAAAGGTATTTTTGAATGCATACTTACCAGCTGATGCACCAGGACCACTCTTACTTATCCTAAAAAACTGCTTTAATCTTTCATGAAAGGGCTTCTCCTTCTCCTTGTTGCAAAGCTTTGACATGTTGGCACAAAAATCTTTTCTTCACCCTGCGAGATAAAGAAAATAACCCCACGTCCATTATTTGTAAATCTCGGAACTAATGACTTTTCTTAAAAAGCCCCTATAAACAAGTATGAATTATGACACAGGTAATCTTCATTATATCCCAGTACAGGGTACCTCTTTGTTCCAAAAATCATTACGCAGAATGAAGCATAAAGCATGGCTTTTCTTGCCTCGAGCTATTCATGAAAATATCCTAGGTATCCTAGACATTCCTTAACCTTCCAAACCTCTCTCTTACTTGACAGCCAATCGATCAACTTCTGTTCCAAATGTAAAATTGTAATCAAAACTTCTAATCAAAAAAAGCCTGTGTAATTACAAACTAGAATTGAAACCAAACCTAACACTTCAAGAACATACAGTAAAAAAGTGTTTTAAATGAACGACTGTACATACTGTATTCTGCTTTAAATGAGATTTAATCGAAATTAGAAAAATTTTCATGGATTTTTAGTTTGTATTATGGAAAAAGTCTGTTACATTTATTTGTTTTAGCCATGCACTGATAATCCGAAACACGGATAACACTGTTCTACAAAAAAAATACTTTTTTTCTTTTTTCTGCAGATGCAAATAGTGAATCTTATTGTAATTTTGTCGCTGAATCCGAATCACTGCTCAGAAGGTTTCTGTCAGGCACAGTTTTTGAGATATCTCGTTTTCAAGTTTGGACCAGTTTACTAGGGGTCTTTCTGAATCAAGTGAGCCAAAATGTTTTTACATCATCTCGGATCTTGGTAAAAATAATCACAGATGTACAGACATATTCCATAATGCTGCATATCAAGTTTCAGCCACATTGTGCAATACCATTGGGAGGGGAAAATTCGAGAAACTTGGAAAATGGCCGAAAATGAGGCCTTTTTTGGAGATTCTTTTTTCTTCGGTTAGTGGAATTGGTCAAAACCCAATGAAAATATATATCAAAAGAAAGAGAAACACCAGGAGAATGCGCCTATGGAATTAGTTTCTCTCTAAAATGTAACTAAAATATATTTTTACATTTCATTGGTGACTTGCTCAGACACATGCCCAAGAATTAGGACCCCAACAATTAGTGATGTCTTTGCGTTACATCAGTTGTATTTGGTGACACTAGTTGTGACCGACACAAGGTTCAGTATGTTAAGTGTGAGGCCTGGGTCATGCATGGTTCTCCAGAAAATAATACAGTAAAACTTTGAACTATAATTAAAACTTCCCCAAGTCGAAGTTCTCTATAAGTCGAAGAAAATTATGAGCTTGGTTGGTCACAATGTAAAATAATAGGAAATAAACTTCCCTAACTCAAATTTCTGTAACTCGAAGTGCAGGCACAGCCTTACGATGGGATATCAATGCATTTTCAGTCTCCTTAAGTAGAAGTTCATGTTGGCGAGTACAGAAAATTTTCTCATTTCGCAGCCAAAGGGTGGAGAGTACGCCACATGTACAGAAAGGCTCGATTTCCTGATCTCCATCTACCAGACGTACTGAAAGAAGTGTTTTACTCGATTGTGACAATTGAATCCTTGAATCTAAGAGTAGGCAAATGTCCATAACAAAGTTTTTTTTTTTACAACAAAACAACCAGGAACATTGTAAGTGTGATAGTGACAGTTATTTTTAAGTTTTGAACGCCTTTCGTCGCTGGATATAAAGGTAGGCTTCCTTATAGAGGTCTGTGTTTAAAAATAGCCAAACTTCTCAACTCAAATCTTCTATAACTCGAAGTTTTTTCCCGGTCCCATGGAGATTCGACTTGTAGAAGTTTTACTGTAGATATGTTTTGCAGATATACCATTAATTTCACTGTTCTACAAAAGACTTTTGTGTTCTTTCTGAAGTGAATAGTGACTCCTATAGTACTTTCTGTGGTGATTCCATATCTGTACTTAGAATTGTGCCGTCAGGCACAGTTTTCGAGACATACTGCATTTACTGCATTCACTTTACTATCTGTTAGTAAATGCAGTGTATCTCGAAAACTGTGCCTGACAGCACAATTCTAAGTACAGATATGGAATCAGCACAGAAAGTACTATTGGACTCACTATTCACATCTTCAGAAAGAACACAAAAGTCTTTTGTAGAACAGCGAAATTAATGGTATATCTGCAAACCATATCTATTATTTTCTGGAGAACCATGCATGACCCAGGCCTCACACTTAACATACTGAACCTTGTGTCGGTCACAACTACTGTAGTGTCACCTAATACAACTGATGTAACGTAAATACATCACTAATTGTCGGGGTCCTAATTCTTGGGCATATGTCTGAGCAAGTGACCAAATGAAATGTAAAAATATATTTTAGTTACATTTTAGAGAAAAACTTATTCCACAGGCGCATTCTCCTGATATTTCTCTTTCTTGATAATGTTCATTGGGTTTTGACCAATTCCACTAACCGAAAAAAATACTCCAAAAAAGGCCTAGTTTTCGGTCATTTTCCAAGTTTCTCGATTTTGTCCCTCCCAATGGTATTGCGCAATGTGGCTGAAACTTGATATGCAGCACTATGGCATATCTCTGTACATCCGTGATTACTTTCACCAAGATCCAAGATGATGTAAAAACATTTCAGCTCACTTCATTCGAAAAGACCCCTAGTAAACCAGTCCAAACTTGAATACCAGATATCTTAAAAACTGTGCCCGACAGCACAATTCTAAGCGCACATTTGGAATCAGCGGAAAAAGACCTTATAGAAACAGGTCCTTGTCAACCAGTGCAATCCGCACCTGGATAATCGGGAGTACAATCACCCAAAAAGATGGGAGACGATTTTGCATTGAAACCACATGCAAAATTATCTCCATCGTTTTGAGCGATATAGTTCATGTCCAGAAGCAGTCTGAAGAATTATCCAAACAAAGGCAGAGCTCTGATGTGTGGAGCAGAGCATAAACAAATCCAGACTAATCAGCTGGACTACCTGTGTAGTCAATAGTGCTTAATATTACTATATGGTTAGTGAAGTGGAAATTGAGGCTTAATATGGATACATTTTGTTATTATGCTCTCATGTAGCTTATTCTGAGTTGGCAGGCATGGCCCTTAGTTGTAAGAGTTAGAATATCTTACATGCATTTTTAAGTGTCTGAAGTTCTGGTGTGTGCTTGTATATAGGCTCCTCACACTTCATATGCTTTTGCCTTGACCTATCTTACACCACAGGAAATGCCAATATGGTTTTGAACATACGATTGCAAGAGATATGTTGATATTTTAACTTGCAGCTATATGCGCTCTTTACATATTTTGATTGGATTGTGTGGCTTGGCAACATCAAGTTTGTAAATTCTGGTATCAACAGCAGGGGTGTACTGACTTTCTGTAAGGAAAGTTAGTGCACATTATATACCCAGACTTTGGGGGGAAAGCTTTACATATATACATGCAGCACCAGCCAATTCCACAGCCTACCCCACATCTCCTGCCATAAAGGTCATCAGGGTGTTCAGAGTAAAGGAAGTGATATTATATGCCCTTAAGTGAACTTTAGGTTTACTAACTGTGATGATGCTAGTTTTAGCATCACTTGGTACCTTCTGCAATAGGTGCTTAAGAACTTCTAATTGAGGCGTAAATTATAAATCTTATGAGTGTTAATTATTACTTTTAGGAAGAAGCTAGACCACCATGTAGCAGAGATCTTCTGCCGTCATTCCCTTGCAATGTCAGTCCACTGCCATCGATGAGATGTCATCGTTGCAACAACAGTCTGCTGCAGAGAGATATGAGTCCATACTGTTTCTCAGGCGTGCATTCTCATGTCTACATTCTACTTTTTTCACAGGTCTACCCATACAGTATCACTATATAATGGCTCTCATTAACATTCTGCTTCAGAAGACCCATTAGCAATACAGGTAGTGCTATATTGTTTCTTAAACTATGGCTATTGGAGGCATGAGAACTTACTCTCCAAGTTCTAAACTGGAAAACAATCCCATGAACAATTAGGGTTGTACTTCTCACATGTTCATAAATTGGGGTCTTTGTGCATTGCACCTGAAACCATTAATAACTTACAATATGCTTAGCTTCGTCACATGCTCTTCACAAAAGAATTACAATAAAACATGAATGCATTGTGTGATTCTGTAGGAGCTGCAGAAAAATGATTCTGTGCATCTAAGAAACTATCACAGATGCAACAAAATCTGAATTCACACATCGGCTGCGAAACAACCCTACACACCATAGAGGAAATACACTGTACTGTCGATTACATTAAAAACCTGTGAATAGCTCATTTTAACGATGACTAGGACCATTTCCCGATTATCAGTGTTTTCCAATTATCTGGCAAACATCCGTGCAGTCATTAGCCTGGATAATCGTCAGTACAGTTCCCTCAGATTTGTGTCAGTTTCACAAGAATCAGTTTCCAACAGCACATTAAAAGGTGTTGATCCTACAATCACCTTTGTGCAAAAGACCACACTTAGAGAGCAGAGAATTACCAAACACACCACCTCATGTTAAAAAGTCATTTGCATAAAAATCTATACTTGGATTTCAGTTATATGTAAGGTACCTGAATATCATTGACATGCATTTTACACAAAGGTATCAGTCTACTATTATATCACACTTTAAATTTATGCGCTATATTTTTAGACTGCGCTTACATGGGATTAAAAATCAGCCTGGCCCAGGCCCACTAAGCAAGGCTGGTCTACGCAAAGCCTGCTCCCACTTCTGCCACTGCTACATGGGACTGACTCTCTTGCTGGAAAGGTAGCGCCGGTAGCCCACTTGGAAGCAAGGCTTCCCTCCCGGGCTGTCCCCTCAGCCAATCAGTGCCATCGCCTTACGTAGACCACCCGATCCAAAAGGCTTGGGCTGAGCCCGATACCGGCTCTGACTGTCTTAGCCAAAGCCGGTCCAATGTAGGCCCAGCAGTTACATGGGAGTATAAACAGGTTTGCCTTGATTAGGCCACCTTACCTAGGATGATTTTTAGTCCCATGTAAATGCACTCAATGTCTGATACCTATGGCATTACAGCCTCCAGTGGTGCTGTAACCGGAAATGGGGGAACTGGCATAAGTCCCCTATCCCATTACTTTCTTGATAATTCTCCCCATTAGTACCGATTCAACAAAGTGCAACCAACCACCAACTTGCCCCACATTGAGAATAATGCCGAATTCACATGACACTGTACTGTCTCGCCTATACCTCTGGTTTCGATAACTCGATTGCGTCCGGCAGCCCCGAAAATCCCTGTAACTTAACTAAATTTTACGTCCGCTACGGAGGTACAGAATAGGCCCAGGTTACATTACGAAGAGCCGAAAAGATACACCTGCAGTCAAAGAAGTGTAACAGGGCACTCTAGGCAGATGACATCCGTGTTTCCTTGAACTTTACCTATCATGACGTGCATCGGGTCCTTATGCATCATATGCCTGACTGCTCGGCCGATTTCCAGCTTATTGGACCGCCGATTTTTCCCATCCCCAACCCGCAAGCGACTCAAGTGCCACCATTTTCACTCCGCCTTTTAATCAGAATCAATTTGATTGCTGATGTTACATAACTTTAAATACCTTTGATGTATTTCCCGGTTATAATGGCTGAAAAATCCTGTAAAATTATTCCACACGTTAAATTTTACAGATTATGTAAATAGCTGCTTGTACGGGATCACGTGACGGGGGTGGGGAGGTTGAGAGGGTGGTGGTAAGGGCGNGGGGGGGGGGGGGGGGGATGTTAATCGTATCTTAAAATACGGTTAGCAGACGAAGCTTGCGAAAGTGCGTGGATATTGACTGTAAAAATAATTTTTTAAGCGACTGATAAAAATTACCAATATACATGAATGACCAGTCCATAATAAGTATCGACCAACGCTTTCAGGGGAGCAAAGTTGACATTTTATGGTTGCGGCATTCTTTCCGGCTTATCTCTGCCAATCTTTGTAGTGTACACCCTCAGTGCTCATATCCAATGTTCCTTTCGCCCTTTCGGGATCCCATGTTTGGTCTAATTGGTTTACTCATATGCAAAGCACGATGCAGGGTGTTCCAATAAGTATCAGGGTCGTTGACAGTTATATCGCTAATATCGCCCAGAATATAGAGGAAATGCCCCTAATGTGGAATACTTGCCTAATATGGAATACCGGCTTATTTTAAAAAACTACTGCGTGTCAGCTGTCGACACTTTGACAAAATATAGTTCTATATACTTATGGCCGGTTTCACCAAGACCGGTTTTCATAAAAACCCCGGTTCTTTCAGAAAATCCCTGCAAATAGAATAAGGATTTTCCGAAAGAACCGGGGTTTTTATGAACACCGGGCTTGGTGAAACCGGCCATTAGACTCCGAGAACAACACCAGAGACGGTGTAGGGAATCGGTGACTCAATTAACATTTCTAGCAAAACAGATTAATCACTTTTTCCGACCACACGCAAAAAGTTTTCGATCGAAGATATCAACGTCTATTGCCGTATTCGCATTACACAGCACAAAACTGTTATCATGACCCTCACCAGCAAGGTCTGCAAAATCAGTGCAAGTAAAAATTATAGTAGGCCTCCAATATTAAGTTATTAATGGAAAAAGTGGTCACAATAATGACATACACTAATGTGGAATACATAATTATGGACTTGCCTAATGTGGGATACTATTCCACTATTTTCACACAAGGAACACACAACTTATTGAAAGTCAGTGTGTCATACATTGCAATTTATCACATAATACACTCATGAAAATGCCACGAAAGAGGTGAAAGAGAGGCAGTAGAACCCTGACCAGCCATAATAATTGCTGCTGTATGCAAGAAGATGGGATACAATCAGTAATGTGTGAGACTGTGTCTCACACAATCCTGTCTCACTTATTAGTAAACAAGCAAGGTGATGTGAGCACTATAACAGCAAAATAAATACCCTTGACATCTTATTTGTAGGGGATTTATGTCAATAAAGGAGGTATTCCACATTACAGGAACACTTTTTCTGAGGGGTCATTTTCGTAAGGTTTCAGAAAAATGTGATTATGAAGAAAAAAGCCATGCAACTGATGGTAATTTTCTTTCGGGATCTAAGAGATAACGATTTTTTCTAATTAAAATGTAAGTATCAGACCGTTTCATTAATTTCTGCAATATGTAGAAGCTAAAACATAATGGGTATTCCATATTCGGCACATCTCTAATAGTCACTTAAAATTTTTTATGCATTATCCTGGATAGAAAAATTGCACAAAAACATAAATAAATAGCCTAATACACTGATTGCCTTCTCCTAGCCGTCCTCTCCCTCACTATTCACATGATCAACATCTACGAAAAAAAAGCTTGGGCGCGTACTGAATGTCACCAGGGCCCGTGGCCTTCAATGAACAATGAAACTAACGGTAAGTATAGCAACAAAAATATCGATTAAATTATAGAATTATATTATCCTGTGGCATCATTTTGTCAAGATGAACAACAATATATTCTGCAGCACACATGACGTAGGTGCTTTGTTTATGGATTAAGGTTTGTTCGAGTACAATGGCCCTGCATAATTTTGGTGGCTTTTTCTCTAGCATTCAAAACTCTCCCGTGATCAAGAGGCTAGTGGAATATTCAAGGATGGTGAGGGATAAAGGAGAAGACGATGAAAGTGGAAGATATAAATAGGGTCGCAATATAATTATTATTAATGATTATTAAGATCTTAGTTTCGTTCACCTAAATTATGAGTTCAGCAACATACGTGTAGCCTACTGTACTTCAAAGTGGAGAGTGTGGAAAGAATAACAGGCTTGCTTTCGTGTGGTCAGGGTATTTGCATTATTTCCTTAAATTCCTCTCATAAGTATTATGGACTAACTATATTAATTTTGCCGCAAGTTTAGTGCAGTATTACGTTTATGCATAACTTCTAGTTGCATACTATTCAACTGAAACTATTCACGCTTAAATTTTATAGACCAATAATAATTATTAATAAGTTAGAGCAGGGAATTTCTCAGTAATTTTCTGTGGCATTATTACAATATATTCCATATACTCTTTACGGCATTTACTATACATATTACTTTTTAACTTTAGATCTCTATAAGTTAATTATATCTCAAAACTGCCTTTGAAGTGGTTGTCCATACGTGAGCAGCTCATTCCCATTAAATTTCATGGTGCTTTTTTTTTACTTTTCTTCCTATACATTCAAGAACTAATAACGTGACACCGTGTGTTTCAATATTGAGCTCACACTCGTATCATCGGTGTAAATGCATTGTACTATACATTGTGTAAATACATTGTACAACACTCCTCGGCCGTGGTGTAACCTGTTGAATTTGAAACACAGTCACTACTTTACTTTTCAAGTGCTTCTTTTATTCACGAAAACTCATAGACTATAAGGTGGGATCCTTTATGCACAAGCAAAATAATGTGACATATACAACACACAATGTGTCAAAATAGCATCATGAAAATTGTTACCTATTTATTCCTCGATCATATGAGTATAGGGACACCCAATCAACCCCTACATTATACGGCTGACATGCCTTGATGTTGTGGGAGTAGGGATGTGATTGGTGTCATTAAACCTACTTGAGCCAATTTGCATTCCAATAATGCAAAATGTAGGTGTGTCGGTATAGGAAACCTCTGTAGCAGATGTACCGCTCCCTGTACTGGACATTCAAGTCTCAGATGTCCTTCTTTCCCTTTGTCCACACACGTCTGGAAGAACCGGCTGACAAAAGAATAGCCTATTAAGCGTATTTTACATCCCACAGACCATAAAACTACTTGTTCATTATACATTACGTGGAATATTGCGCAACTTGTTTGTACAAGTAAGTCGGGGTAATTTATTTTTTTAAAGTCATGCATCGTTCCGAATATACCGTAGGGCCTACTTGAGACAATGTATGCCAAAGTGGAAAGCAAAATCTATTAACTTGTAATAATAACTTACTGCGGAAACAATTGCGTCAGGGCCGGGGATTAATTACTTTTGCGGCGGATGAGTGAATCAATATGATAGCAGGAAGGGCGTCATTAGCTTTATTTTTAAAAGACACTCTACAGGCTCAAAAATTAAATGAAAATGAAAGGAATTCTAAATAATCATTTAGAATCATTGCATTCTACACATTACCATCATTTCTTCGTCCAGAGTCATCGTTCTGGATATCAACACATTAGACATGTCTATTATTGGCCACTGTCTGCTAAATATTTTTAACGCCAAGGTAATTAAATATGTGTAAAACCAGGATGTATTGTGTGTCACATCTTACAGTGTTCCACACGGTTTCACAAAACAGCACGGTAGAATATATTCATATATATTACACCTGAAGGGACATACCGCCCACTCCAGACAAAATCTGTAGATATTAGTACCTCCCAAAACGGTACAGTACACGCATACAGTAGCAAGGTTCGGTTAATATCCAATCACGACAATCATGTATGCATATAGAGTATATTTACCCTTGACAGGGAATTTAAACGCAAACCCCCTCCACCCCTCCCAACCCCTCCCTCACTCATTTAGCCGCTTTTTGCCCCGAGGGGGATGTCAGTCGGTAGGATGCAGTCAATGAACTGTTTTTTTCCCCTGCTCTCTTCTTCACATGATGGGGGTCCATTTTTTTGTCATGTTCTTCTTGGCCCATTCCTTGTGGCGCTCAAGTGGAGGGGGAATCAGAAGAGAGTCCTCAAGGGAAGGGGTCACGTAGTTGGTGGAGCTTCCAAACCGCTGCCTCTTTTTCCTTCAGGCCAGCGCCCCAAAAGACTTTTTTTCCCCTTCTTCTTCTTCTTCTTCTTCTTGCTCTCTCTATTCTACTGTCCTTTTTTATGTATTTCTTTCACCCTGTCCGGGAGCAAGTTAACAATAAAAGGGGGTAAATCCGTGGGCTTGTGTCGAAGAGGTGGTTGAGGCATTTTGCTCGCAGGTCAGGTAAGTGAATAGTTTGCTTTATGTGCTGAGGAAAGAGTATTGCGAGTGCAACCTTGAGAGTGGGTCGTTGACATTGAGGCAAGTTAGGTAATATCGGGTATTCAGGTGCGAAGTGCGCGGATTTGCATTAGATAGTGTGTTTTTTTTGCCGCGCTTGAAACATACGCGGTGGTATGCAACAATCGTGACGGGTGATTTCGGCTGAACGGTTGGCAAAATTGCTACAAAACGGAACAAAAATGTTACTTATCTGAAGCATTTTGCCGTGAAATGTATTCCAAGAGTCATGCCACAATAGCTCGAATGCCTCAAATGATTGTTTACTTCTCGGTAGTCGCACAATAACAGTACGAAAAAAACACATACGATACTTCAAATACCGCACACTTCTAGATAAATCAGTCATGTAGAATGCAAGTACAGTACTGTTGCATGCCTTGCCTTGTTTAGATCATGATGTCCACCTGTACGCTCCTGTTCATGGGCCTCCTGGCCTTGGCCTCCGAAACGACTTCAACGCAGGGAGAAAAGGTCCTCCTTCCAAATGTCACCAACATCCAAGATATTGTCAGTCACAAGATGGAATCCGACCCTGTCAGCGGACAGACGCTAGTTTTGGACGAAGATTTTCTTTCGGTGTCCAACAGAAGCATCAGTACGGAGTTGGATGTTGCCAGGATTTTTGTCAACTTGTTCGATGGTATGTGTATGATGCTATAGTTTTCCTGACCGGTATCAGTTCAAACCCGACACGGCTTTTGTAGTTCAATGGTTTATAACACTCATTGGTCGAGTGTATAGACCTGGGTGATTGGATACGTCGTGATTGCATTGCGTATACCGACAAATCTGTATTTTTAATGCAGAGTAATGAAATTTAATGATAAAAAGACAAAGTTAAGTTATTACGCTATTTAGTATACGGTACAAAGTATGAATGTGTATGAATGACTGGTCCACATTATGCATCCACATTATGGTATAATCTCACGAACTTCTAGGTGCAGATATTTTGTCATTAAAGTAATGAGAAAAAGGCTCGGGGTGGAGGAAACCAGTTTAGGGCACATAAAAACAATCGGCAGTCTTATGCTAAGCCAAATATCATTAATCATAGGCTATAGAGCAAGGGATATTAATGTTATTATGCAGCATATTAGTATTACAGTAAAATTCATTGGCAATAAAGTAGCCTCAAGCATTATAGAGTGAAGAAAACTCGACTATGCGTATGCCAAATTATCTTTTCAATATAAATGCATCCTTACCATTTATTGATATCGTAAATTAAATATTCTTCTTAATGCATTATCCCATTATTCTCCTTTCAGCTGAAGAATCTGTGGAAGAATTCAATTCGCATGATTCGCCTTCAAATCGAGGAGGACGTAAGTCAATTGATTTCCTTGAGTTTCCTAGATATTAAGTTACGCCTTCTATTTATAGTTCTCATTCTGACTTTTCTGACGTGAGATGTCAATGTCTACCGTTTAAACGGGATCTCCGTGGCACATTTCATCAGTATCACAATTCCCCTTTGAAACGTGTTATAAAAACAACAAAAAGGAAGGTCCATCCAAGCGAAACTTACGAAACGTTGGTATTGTTTGTTAGAGAGACAATATAAATTCCACAACATGGATGATGCATAATATAGTCTGCAGGCTCCTTAGCGTTACATTTACGGGGAGTCTATTGGTTTATTCTTATCAGGGAAACGAACCTTGATCTTTCGTATACCAAAGTAGGCCAGAGGACTCATTTCTAAATGAACTGGGCACGTAAAAGACACAAGGGATGACCGCGGCAAATCATGTGCTTTCCCTGGCAGAGATAGGATCGATTACGGTGCACAAAAGGCCACTTAAATATTATATCCTTGCATTGTTTAAGCCTTGTTACACAGCAGCTATCCTATTATGAGGCACATAATTATGACAAAGAATGTTATCAAAATAATAATAAGGTATGTAATTTGTACTATAGGACTTATTTTGATCGGCCCAGTATATAAATCTTTGGTTCGTGTGGTGCTTCATAGAGCCTACTAAAAGTGATAGCTAGAATATTGTAATCCAGAGATTTAGAGCTGAGAGACAGGGGTCGGAGTGTTGCGAATTTGAAGATTCTCAAAGTTCAAATTGCACCAAAAGGCTCTAGGAATCTGAAAGGATTTTTATGGCATTAATATCGTCTTGTGCACGAAAGTGATGAACCAGAAAAGGATATCGCAATATTGCTTCTTCTTCCAGCAGCAGTGATGAAATCGTGCGAAAAAATGACGAGTGTTTTTGTTATATTCATATCACAAAAAGCAAAAATGAAGCAACCCGTGGATAAAGAAGATAAATGAAAGACCAACTTCGGTTAAATGATGGGGCCTGCATATTTTTTTTTTTGTGAAAACAAGACTTTACTCGGTTTCTTTCTCCCATTTCTCAGCTATGCCTTCTCGTAACGATATCATTATAGCCTGTGTTATTTTTCCTACGTCTTACGTTTTGCCATTTTGAACAAGACACAAAGTATACTGCACATGTGTCATTTTTATACCACATAAAATCACATTGGTATATGACTTGCAGGAGCGTCACTAACAGACGACAAAGACGAAGCCGATATTAGGGAATTCAACACATACGTCGACTCCATGTTGGAACGAATGAACGACTTGATAAAGGATCGCAATATGGATCCTCTCAGCATTAACCTTTTGGGACAGAAGAGGAAGAAAGCTGACCGAAAGCAAAAGCGAAAAGGTGGTAAGAATAAGAGGAGAAGAGGTGGGAAAGACAAAGCCAAACAGGGAAAGAATAAAGAAGCACAACATAGGATGACAAGGTATAGCTATGTCTGAGAAATTCTGGTAGCAATTTATCAATGGCGTCTAATTTTTGCTTAGAGATGCAACGTTGCCTACACTGGATGCAACTGGAGAAGACAACAGTACAGAGGTTGCTGTGAGCAAGGAGATTTCGTCAACGGAGAACCCAAGACGAGGTTCGCAGACTGGTGGAGACGGTACAGGTCTGATAACAAGTGTACCGAGACGAAGAAAACAAGGGAATAAGGGTCGTGGGCAGAACAGGAGAAGGAATGACAAGAAGAAAGAAAAAGCAGACAATGGGAGAGTAAGTTTGTTGATTGATGGCATTCCTGGATTGATCCTTTAAAATCAGCAAATGAAGACCTGAACTGCATAATGATCAAAGTTGTAGTAATGTAGAATGATTTCGGGCTATGAGGATTTGACGTTTATCCTTTACACTGTTTACAGGATCATCTTTTTTTCGAACGTTTCTCATAGTTTGCTTTATCAAATAACTGATTTTGTCCTTAAGAAAGTGCGTATCAATGGACAATGGACTACATTACACAATGCATAATGCCCTTAATCGACAAAATAGTGACTCTGAGCATTTTGCATTTCAAGTCTTCACATATATATTTTAACCTGAGGCAGTATTCAAAATAAAGTGTTGAGTAACTGGCAATAACTACTAATAAACGTCACTTTGTTACCCAGAAGCAGCAAAAAGGACCGATGACAATGAGGGGAATCCTGTCTGGGCTGTCCACCATAAGAAGGACAGGCAACGTGAGCATTCGGCAGAGAAAAGGGGCTAAGATAATTTCCGCTCGCTTCCAACTAGGGCCCTTGCAACTGGAGATCATTAAGAAGGTTTACAAATATTATATGCAAAATATTGAATAACGTCACTCATCCGAATTGTTATTTTTAGCAATTCCGCACCGGAAAAAAACCGAGAATACAAAAGGCCTCAGCGTCTGCAACTCAATTGGAGGGAAGGTTGAACATCAGAATCAATGCTGATGACACTGCAAGAGTGAAAAAGTTGAGAGTACTACGACCCAAGCAGGTAGGAATGAGCAATGTTTCATTTTTTTAAAAGAAACTATGTTACCTCGCACATGTCATAAGTCAATTTGTGTTTGCTAAACTTCCCCTAGATAATTAGTAGGTCTACCTTAAGAAAACCTTTGGCGATTGCCATCAATCTGAAATAGTTGCGAAACAAATGTATTTGATAGATACATGATGGCCTGTATACCTGATATCTTTCATTGCAGTGTTTCATTTTGATAATCTAATCCTTCAACCAGTGAAAATGATAACAAATGATAAGGCGTACAGTAAGTTAAGAATATTTATTTTTAAAGGTGATGGTCCATGGAAGTTTGTCGCCGCAAGACAAGACGAGGAGCAAAGGATTTACTCAGAAGTTTGTGCGTAACGGATACAAGAAGATGGCTCCTGAAGTCACAATGCGTTTGCATAAAGTTGCCAGAAATGTTCTCAATGCGGGGAAAAGGTCACTTCAAGGTTGAAGCAATCACTTGATTTTTTTAAAATATGGTAGGGAAAATGGGAGTAAGAACATTTTTTTCCATCTGTAATTATTATTTCATTTCAAATGGAAGTTGGTAAGCACGTGGGGATGGCCTCATTTCCAGAATATTAAGAGGCCTCTGTCGTAAGTTAACTTTACGCCCGGAGTTGGGTATAGCAATTTATGCCATCTGTTGTATTCAAACTATTGCACCCAAAAATTATCCCTTACATACTTTGTATGTAGAGGACCCAATATAATATTATGGAACCTTAGGCCCTAACTCATCATAACATACTTCTTGTGAAACATAGTGTGTAACATTCCCGAAGTAGCTAACTGAAACCACTGTTTTATATTGTTGATAATAGTGTGCAAATGTTTTCTACAAAAATACTATATTTTCAGGGACTCTCATCAGTACTAATAGAAACAATATTGCTTTGCCGAGAAATAAATTGGCTGACTACTTTTCGCGTGTATTATGTAGACTGCAATTTTATAGATTCCTCTCTCCCCTCTCGGCTATTGCAAGTTTCCGGGATCAGGCTAACATATTATGTATCTCACGTTAGTATATTTTGTTATGCGATGTTTACACATTTTTTTCTATTGTCATGTGTTTTAAATGAAATAAGTAAATGGACTTCTAAATCCAATGCCAAGTGTTGTTTTAATTAGCTACTCATACATTATCTCTCATTCAAAGCTTTGTACGCTGGACCGTTTCACTCAAAACCAGTACAGTGGCATTACTAGTATGTTTTTAACTTATGTACCGGTACCTAGAGACTTCACACCGGGAAAACAAAAAGGCCCCCAAGAAACTTCAGATACGTCACCACGACACCTTCAACTGCTAATTGAAATTAAGAATTCATATGAAGAGTTGCGTCTCATTTTAATATAATCAAGATGGTTTATACAGTATACTTGGGTTAACCTTGCAAACTTAAGCTAACAAATAAATTCAACTGGCATCCTGGTTACCTTCGGTCTTTTCTCTGGGACAGCAGGAATGACGTCTAATGCACAATTTTCTTGTCTACTGGATTTTTTATAAGATGTCCTCCTTTTTAAAAAACTAAATAAAAACTCCTCAGCTACTTCAGCCCTTGGATATTTATATTTATGTCGCACTGTGCGGGAAAGTGGTAAGACATTTTTGAAGGTTGGCCCGCGAGCAAGTACAGAAAAAAATAGTAACATGCTGCCCTCTAACGATGCTTTTGCTAACTCGACGCTACTCGCGACATCTGTTGCAACTTGCAACAGGAAACTCCTATTGAATTGTGATAATGTGGTTTGTGACTGTCATCAGCCGGTTTGCCCGGTTATCAGCTGTACTACAGTACGTTCGTCTCGAAATATAATAACGAAAACTCCCTTCAATGGGATCACATTATGGCACAAAGTACTGAAAGCGAAATAGAAGAAAAATGGGCTCTGCAGCAACATGACCTGTCTTCACAGGTTGTAGTGGAAGATGTCGAACAGTGGCAACACTCCAGGTTAGCATTGTAAAGTAGATCTGTGAAGTGTCTGACCAGCTTAAGCAAGCAGCCAATAAATACATTTCAGATCTCTAAGATATGTGGCTGGAGTTGATGTATCATTTGTCAAGGGCAGTGATACTGTTGCATGTGCAGCACTGACTGTGTGTGAGATTCCTCATCTGAATGTGGTGTACAAAGATGTCTTCATGACGCAGGTCACTGTTGATTACATTCCAGGTGGGAATGTAAATGATCATGAGCTAGTTCTGCCAACTTTAATGAATGCATTATTTCAGGATTTTTAGCATTTCGTGAAGCTGCACCACTCATAGAAGCAATCAAGAGACTGAAAGAAAAAGCAGCCCAGTATTGTACCGTGGTATTAGTAGATGGCAATGGAATCCTTCACCCCAGAAAATCAGGAGTTGCTACCCACATAGGTAGGATGTAACATTGTAGGTACGAGGGTCTCGGCCTGACATAGAAGGAGTTGACGTTTAAGGATGTATTGCCACTAAATTGTAGTAGCACTCTCTAGACCAGCATCCACAAAGTTTCATTGCCATTGCATCATACCACTGGGAATATTGGACACTTACGATGGTGAAAGTGTGGGCTCTTCTTTCAATGGAGAATACACACACCTCACTTGTTGCTGACAATGTTGTCTTTGAACTGCTCCCCGAACCCTGGATTCCTCTGACTATACCATGGACTACCCCCTGTCGTGGCGTGGTGTGCCAAGAAATGAGCTGCAGAAGAGACGTTGGTGTACAACTACTTCCCCAATGTCGAAAGAGGGGGGGGGGGGGGGGG
>JYFJ02006213.1:0-20694 GCA_000934665.2 Catajapyx aquilonaris | reverse complement strand
TGTATGGTGACCATATCATTAAAAGTAGTAATCGACATGCAAGACAGGTAGACAAAGTGCGCATTATTTTTTTTCCTTCGCTAATACGTGGCCATGTTTTAGATGTTTTAAGAATCACATGCCTTTTTCTTTCTCGCTTGAAAAGGCAACATTTTACAGAAACGCACAACAGTGTCGGAAATGTCTTTAATGAAGTTACCTGTTTCTGGGATCGATTTGGGTACTTCCGAGTCCAGAATTGCAGTGTGGAAAGGTGGAAAGATCGAGATCATTCCAAACTCACACACGGGAAAGAAATTCACCCCGAGTTATGTCTCCTTCAGAGACAATCAAATCTTCGTTGGAGACTTGGCCAGACAACAGGTGAGTATACAGTATAACTGAATTAATAATAAGCTGGTCGTAATTGAATCTAAATATTTTAAACCATCCTAACAGGTCGAAATGGGGCTTAAAAATAATGCCATTTATTTACTGCTTATCTTCACCTCTTTGCATCTCACAGATGTCCACCAACCCGAAGAACACTTTGTTTGAAGTGAAACGTCTGATTGGTCGAGGACACGACGGATCCATTCCACCAATCGAAAATTTTGGCTGGCCTTTTCAATTGCTGTCGTGCACTACCGGTAAAGCCCGTATTTCAGTGACGATAGGCAGAAGCAAGAGGACGTATCATCCGGAAAGTGTAATGTACCAGGTGCTAGAAGTAATGCTGAGTAACGCACAGAAATTCTTGCGTCTCGGTCTGACCCAAGCAGTAATGACGGTTCCAGCTTATTTCAACGAGTTTCAAAGAGAGCAAGCGACGAGTGAAGTGGCAGACATGGCCAAGATCAGACTTATTCGAGTCATCGACAGCTGCACTGCCGCTGCTCTTGCTTACTGTCACAATAAGGGCCTGAAGAACGAGACCTATGTGCTGGTCTATGACATGGGCACGTACGTATTCCAAGCTTCGGTGATGAAAGTGACCGACTTTCATGTTGAGACCATCGCAAGCCAAAATGACCTTATGCTGGGAGGGAAGATATTGGACAGGTGTCTGGTGTCACACTGTTTAATTGAGATTATGACAATTCAGAATCTGGATTTGCGTAATGACCTCCAGGCACGGATTAAGCTTTATCCAGCTTGCGAGGAAGCCAAAAAAACACTCTCCATTCAAAATGAGACGACTATAACAGTTCATAGACTTCGCAGCGGCTACAAATTCACATGCAAGGTACGAATGCCTGATACAATCGGTGAAGAATTGGGAAGCAAAAAAATGTATGTCCTTACCACTTTGGGATATTTTCAGTAATGATAACACACGAACTAACTGGCTTGGTTTCTCCATGGTTCATAAATACCTCGGAAAAAATTAACAGAATTATGCAACATTATCAATTTTTTTCAAAAATTTGGAAATGCAAAAATTGGACAACATCATAATATTTGCTAACTATCACTTTTCTTTCCCAAGCAGATGAGTGTGATCTTTCATATGTAGGCATATTTCATTGCCAATTTAAGTACTCCAGCATGATTTTACAATTTCTACAGATTTCTCGGCAACAATTTGAAAGACTTGTCACTGGAGTGATCAGTGTCACTTTGGATCTAGTGGAACGTGCACTGTCGAAGGCCGGATTAGAAAGAAGCCAAATAGAGCACGTGGTCCTGGTTGGTGGATCTACACGGATTCCAAAGCTAAGAGAAATGGTGAAGGATTTCTTCAACTTGCACGAGCTGAACCAGTGCATAGAACCAGAGGATGTACTAGTCTATGGAGCAGCTGTGGAAGGTGCCATTGGCAAAAGTTCAATGATGACCAAAGGCGTTTCGTATTTGCAGGGCAACCAAATTGGTATGTACAGGACTTCTTTTCCTTTAAAAAACATGGTAAAGGAAACAAATCCGCCGCTTCCCAATACCAAACCTGCTGATGTAAGTGGAAAAGACATGACTCAAAGGACAAGTCCCAATCGCAAACTCGAAGCTGCTGCCAGATCAGAAAAAACTAAAGGTAATGACCATGACCAGAATATTCATGCGACAATATTCCAACAAACCTCCGTCGCAGGGATGATACAGAAAGATACTGCCATACACAACACAGGAGGCAAAACACACGGAGAAACTGGCGGAATATATCCTAGAACCCAACCCACTGTAAGAAGAAACATGAGCGTGTCCTCTCCGTATCGACCAATATCCCACGAATTACACAATCATCAGGTCAGCTCGAGCATAAGTAAAAGTGACAAAATGTCCAATAAGAAAGAGGTCAAAAGAAGAGAGCAGCCAGCCAAGACGTGCAAACCGATGGTTAATCAACGGAACGAGCTTAGTACACAAGTTGGTGTTAATTACAGTGGAGGAATTTTGCAAATAATTACACAGAATAAAGAGGTGTCTAGCTCCATGCAGTTGGCGGGAAAACGTGTCACAATCACAGTCCCTGTAAGTGTACCGAACTTTTTCAAACATAATATGATACGCAACGATATTACCAATTTTTCATATAGGCCCACTAATAAACCTTGTCTTTCATTCAGTTTCAGGATGTGGTTGCATTCAGTGGTTGTGTCAGTGGGAATGAAGTAATTTTAAGCATTAACTCCAACGGAATTCTACATCATACGACATGCAAAACAGACGCGGAAAGACAGGCTGATTTGTTACAAATGAAGAAGGAAGCATTGCTCTTCCGCAAGAAGGAAGAAATGACGACTGATGAAGAAGCGGCCAAGTGTAAATTGCAGGACTACGTGTATTCACTCAAGAGTAGTGTTGAAGCAGCGTACGAAGGCAACAGAGTATCCGAAGAAGAGAAGAATTGGGCGAGGAATGAGTGCTATAAAATGTTGGACTTTCTTGAGGTAAACTATCAGGCCCAAATGTGCACTCTTCTTGATGCTATGGACCAGTTTACTGAAAGGTTTCAACCAATTCGGAAAAAGTTGGAACAGTAACGTGCAATATGGAAACAGCACTGCGTACTGACACTAACTAATTCTCAAAACTAGAACATGGGCTTAAAAATCGCTCTGTTGTTGATCCGTATTTGAGTGAAGAAATATGCTCACTTACTGATGTTGTCAAGGATGTTATTGTAACACCTTATTTCGTAAAATTGTTTATTGCAATAAAATATGCATTTGGGGTGAGAATATATGTACTGCACATTAAAGAGAGTCCGTGCTACATGCAGATCAGGATGTGTTCCTTACCAAGCACATGACCGTAAGTTTTTAAATCCCAGATTTGTAAATTTCCGTAATTTTTCCAATTTCTTATAATACAACTATGATGGACAGTGTTTCTACCAACACCAAATGTAATAAATTGTGAAAGTCAAGGTTGCTATGACCTCTAGACGACCTGCAATGGCTGCCCTCGTGCATTTACTGATAACCACAAGTGGGCAGATAACATCTTGAAAAAACACTAGTCTAATAATAACTGGAGAACGTGGACATACTGTAGCAGTGTGTCGTATTAAAATTCATCAATATGTAAAACTCCCATAATGGTGTAATAATTTAAGCCAGTGCCACATAAAAAGGATGGATTTTCCTGCATACCAAGATCATTTATCTTGGAAGTTCCACTTAATTATGACTGTTTAATGAAAAATGAAACTCATTATGTGCGGTGAGTAGTAAAGAGCTGGGCTTGAATGTTGAAAATTTGCAAAATTTTCTCTCATTTTCAATGGCCAAAGAAAGTTTTAGGGACATAGCTTGGCTTACAATATCCTTCGGAAAAGATCGCAACGTGTTTTCCAAATAACCTGATCATTTCAGCAAATACTTTCAAGAGTGACATTTTCTGGTAATTCAAACTACCAATATATAATGTTATATTGAGTAAAAGTTGTCTTTCATCGTCTCAGTTCTTCTGTCATACCCTTCCAACAATCCATCCTCAGAAAAACGGCGTCCTGAATTTTCTGTCGATGTAAATCAAGCCTTGATGAATGTGACATCATGAGCATGTTGAATTTTTGGAGCAACAATTTAATGAAGTATTGACCGCATTTCACTGGAGAGGGGAAGTTTTCTTCGCGATTCTCGTCAACAGAAATGATTATTATTGTTGGGGGACATACGCGTCTTCATTTGTGGCAGTAAATTGTTATGGCAGTTCAAGTGTTATTGCTGCAGTCATTAGGCATCATTCTGTGAACACTGTGTTTGAAGTGAAGCGATTGATTGGACGAGGCTACTACTTGTATGACGGATTTGAGGAATGACCTCGAAGCACTGTCTAAGCTCTACCCAGTCTGCGAGAGAGCCAAGAAAACACTCTCCCTCCAAAATTAGACAACGGTAAATGTTCCTTGTCTTCTCAACGGCGACGACTTCTTTTGCAAGATACGACTATGGTATGCCAATTGGGAAGTAAAAATATCGAGTCCATAAAACAATTTTTTATTTATTTTACCAGTTGGTGAAGATATAAAACACGAGCTAACTAGCCTGGTGTTCTTAATATTCTCTAAAATAAATTGTTGGATAAAAAATGTACCAGCATTATGCAATAAGTATCTATTGGCAAATGAAGATTTTGAGCGACATCATTTTTGCTATCCATTTACAGTATTCTATTACTCAAGCAAAATAATGCAAGGTGACATTTTATACATGCCAATTGGTGCAAATTAGGTACGTACGCCATCGTGTTTTTCTGTTTCTTACAGATTCCTCGAAAAGATTTTGAAGCCATGGTCACTGGCATGATCAGAAGGACCTTGGATCTAGTGGCTCTTGCACTCTCGAAGACCGGAATAGAATAATAAGGCATATAGGGCACGTGGTGCTGGTAGGTGGATCTTCACGAATTCCAAAGCTGAGAGATATGGTGAAAGATTTCTTCAATTTGAAAGAGCTGGAACAATGCGAAGAGACCTTGGAAGAGACCCAGTCTATGGAGCAGCTGTACAAGGTGTGCTTGGCGACATATAGACAGTGCAATAATTATGATCAGATTTGTTTCTCATAAACCGTCCAACCAGTTTGGTCTGTGCAGTTCTTCCACTTGTATTAAAAACAAAGTAAAGAAAAACATCCAAAAACCGCTGCTTCCTGACAAACCTGACCTAAGTGGAAAAAGCATGAGTCAAAAGTCAAGTCATAATTTCGAACGTGAAGCTGCCAGATCAGTGATAGCGAAGGGTAACGATCCTGGCCACAATCATATTCTCTGTAAGTATACGGTGGTTTGTCAAAAAATAATATTGAACAAATGGAATGCAATATTCCATTTTAAACGTGTAACATTTCCAGTAGTGTGAAAAATCGGAGTCCGATACCTACAGGTGATAAGATCCATCAGGGGTATGCAACCCGCAATACATGGCAGATCTTCCAGGGGTGGGCAACCAGCAATTTAACATGCATGGGGGAGATGACACGCTCGTTAGAATAATATTGCGTCTAAGGCAACCCCCCTCGTGTGACCCACAGCATAGCATAGTGGCCCCACTTCCAAACATGTTCAGAAGTGACTAATTGTGGCGACCGAATGCAAGGTCCTAAATGATGCTGCACCTGATAGACATGGCAACCCTGCTGACCCCCGGCGTGGTCGGCCATCGTGGCCCCACGTCTAGATATGCTCAGAAGTGTCCAAAGAATGAGTGTACCGAGTTTCATACTTTTCTCAGAAAATACAAAGTTCAAACCGTTAGCACCCGGATTATAAGGTGCTGTCGTGTGATTGGGAGTTTGTGATTATTATCAAGCATAGGATTATTTTAATCTATGTTGGGCATCTTGGTGCTAAGCCAATAAGATAATACATCTGTGATAATTATAAGGTGGAAATTGTATCTCCACAGTAGGCCTATAGCTGTGGAGATTGCTCCTGAAGCCTGAATCCATACAATGGCTTCTGAAAATCATTCTATTGTTGGGATAGACTTGGGAACGGCAGAGTCCAGAATTGCAGTGTGCCAAAATGGAGAAGTCCATATTATTCCGGACCACTCCGCAAAAGGACAGCTTTGTACGCCCAGTTATGTGTCCTTTGTCGGCTCAGAAATCTTAATTGGAGGAGCTGCCAAAATACAGGTTTGATTGAATTTTCAAAATGGTATCTTTAAGTGATTCTGAAATTTCTTTATTGCAGATGGGCAGGAATCTGAAAAGCACGGTGTTTGATGTGAAGCGTCTGGTTGGAAGACAGAAAGACGGTTCTCTGCCGCCGAACAACAGACATCATTGGCCTTTTACAGTCTTTCTTCCGCCGGACAAAGCGCAGATTTGTGTGGAAAGAGGCATCAAGAACCAAAGGTATTACCCAGAAAACATCATGTACTTTGTGCTGGAAAGAATGATGAAAAACGCAAAAATCTCTCTGGGTCATAATGTCACACACGCTGTAATGACTGTACCCGGTTACTTCAAAGAGACTCAAAAAGAGCAAACAACAAGCGAGATTGCACAAATGGCCAATATAATTAACCTTCACGTAATTAGCAATTGCACTGCGGCTGCTATTGGGTATTGCTACAAAAAGAATGTGAAGGACGTTGAAAATGTCCTGGTTTACGATTTGGGCACTTATGCCTTCGAAGTGTCGCTGCTGAATGTGAAGGACCTCAACCCAAAGGTGGTCTGCAGCGAGAGTGATCCTAATCTTGGAGGGAGAAACCTAGATGGACTTCTTATGAAACACTGTTTAGGAATGATTTGGCAGAAAAGAAGGCTAGATTTGAAGGGTGATCCGGAAGCACGTTGGAAGCTACTGCCTGCCTGCGAAGAGGCCAAGAAAACACTGTCATTAGAAAATGAGGCCTTCATACGCGCCGATAAACTCAGCCAGAACTATGATTTCAACTACAAGGTAAACACCAATACATAATTCTTGCTGGTGGTTTATAGTGACTTTTGTCTTAATGTCATAGATATCTAGGCGGCAAT
Source organism: Catajapyx aquilonaris (assembly GCA_000934665.2). Taxonomy (NCBI): domain Eukaryota; kingdom Metazoa; phylum Arthropoda; class Diplura; order Dicellurata; family Japygidae; genus Catajapyx; species Catajapyx aquilonaris. The sequence continues at coordinate 13,780 of JYFJ02006213.1, read as the reverse complement.
TTAAAGAAATGTGTATCGACACGTTCAATGCGACTTTGAGTGTAGTGTCACGTGCATTAAGGAAGGCCAAAATAGAGAGAAGTCAAATAGAGCACGTTATCCTGGTTGGTGGGTCGACACGAATACCAAAGTTGAGAGAGATGGTGAAGGATTACTTCCAGTTAAAAGAGCTGGACCAGTGCATAGAACCAGAGGAAGTAGTTGTGTATGGAGCCGCTGTTTTTGGTGCTGTGCTCAACAAAAGGATTCAAATAAAAGGAGGTTTCTTGACTCCCGGGATAGAAGCAATTAGTTTTCCTCGTAGTGAAAAAGATGAAAATAAAAGCACACAACCGCAAAAACAGGCTTCTTCTGGAATAAACTGCTCACAGGAAGTGACAGGTGACATGACTAGAATCTTGCAAACCTTGCACAATAATTAACAACCTCTTTTTACGTGACAGACAAGCCAAAGGAGGACAGAGAAACTTCCACTTCAGAAGAGGCAAAGGCAGTAGAGGATGTCCAGGAAAAGGTCAACAAACGTGTCAGCCCTGAACATTTTACCAGGCCGGAACCTGACCTGTCTCAGTACCGATTTTCTGCCGATATGTTAGGTCATAATTTGCATTGCGATGTCATTTCCGAAAGAGGGCAACTAGAGGAAACGAGAAGACATGCGGATCAAGTCACCTCCGAAGAAGAGCAGGACAGATCCGATACCGGCCAAAGTGACAAGGTGAGTGAAGAGTAAATAAATAAATTCGCCTAAGAGTTTTTTCATTCTTTAACAATTATTATTAGACATTTTTTGTTGGAACATTTTGCATCAAATGTGGCAGTAAATTAAACACTACTTTCATTACGGTTTCAGGTTAAGATTGAGTCAGGCCATAAAGAGGAGCCAATTGCGTCAGGACCAGCAGTAGGCATAGATTTGGGCACCACTTGTTCTTGCATCGCCGTGTGGAAAGATGGCGTGGTCGACATACTATTCAACGGGGATGGATATAGAGTTACCCCGAGTTATGTATCGTTTACTGAACTGGAAAGATTGGTGGGGGATGCAGCCAAGAAAGAGGTGAGCAAAAGCAGATTAATTTTTTCCAGAAAATATGAAAAAGTTGTTCGTCCACTTTTTCTTACATCCAATTCAAACATGCGACATTACAAATAAATTTCAGATTCTGGTGGCTCCAGAGAACACTGTGTTTGATGCCAAACGCATGATAGGTCGCACTTACGATGACCCCGACATCCAAAAGGACATCAGATCATGCTGGAGTTTCCCTGTGGTGAACCGAGATGGTAAACCTCGAGTTTCAATCAATTACCAGGGAGAGTGTAAGCTGTTTTACCCTGAGCAAATTAGTTCAATGGTCCTGGCCAATTTGAAGGAAACGGCAGAGAGACAGCTGCGGACGAAGGTGACCGACGTAGTGGTGACTGTCCCTGCCTACTTCAACGATGCCCAAAGACAGGCGACCAAAGACGCAGGGAAAATCGCTGGTCTGAACGTCCTCCAAATTATCAATGAACCAACAGCAGCGGCTATTGCGTACGGATTGAAAAACAAGGCTCAAAAAGAGACCGATGTTCTGGTATACGACCTCGGAGGTGGAACTTTCGACGTCACAGTTTTGACCATAAAAGGCCTGACCTTCAAGGTCAGATCAACCGGCGGCGACACTCATTTGGGAGGAAGAGATTTTGACAACCTACTGGTGGACTTCTATGTCGACATGTTGAAGAGTAAACACAACATGGACATCAGGAGAAATCACAAGGCCATGCAGCGGCTGAGGGTGGCCTGTGAAAATGCCAAGCACGTTCTCTCCAACAATACTGCGACATATGTCACTGTAGATAACATTATCGATGGAGTGGACTTGAAGCACAGGGTGGGCCATTAAAATGTTAAAATAATATTGTTGTCGCTATTTCTAAATATTGCAATACCTTACCTTGCAGTTGTCAAAATCCCGTTTCGACGACATGTGCGGGGATCTTTTCCGAAGGACGATGGATATTGTAAGCCAAGCTCTGTCGGAAGCCAAGGTTGACAAGAGTGAGATTGACGACGTTGTTTTGGTTGGAGGTTCCACTCGCATCCCCAAAATACAGGAAATGGTCAAAAAGTTCTTCGCCAACAGAGAGCTCTGTATGAACGTCAGTCCAGAAGAAGCTGTTGCCATCGGAGCTGCAGTGCAAGCGGCTGTTCTTCACGGTGATGACGAAGATCATCGCATAAACGAAGTGACGCTGGAGGATGTGATCCCCATGTCCCTTGGGATACAGGTTGATGGGAATAGAATGTTTCCAATGCTGAAGAAAAACACGACAATACCATGTATACATACACACACATTCACGACAACTCAAGATGGCCGAAAGGAATTTAGTATACGTGTGAGTGTTGCAAAATTTATACGCTACTGTTTAATAAAATTTTGATCATTTTTATATCTTCCTTTTCAGATATATGAAGGAGAAAGCACCTTGATAGGAGAAAACAATTATCTCGATCAATTTACCTTGAGATGCGTACCTGCTCAACCAGGAGGGCCACTTATTGAGTTGCAGGTCACGTTTGAAGTGGACAAGAATGGAATCCTCCATGTCACCGCTGAAGAAGCCAGATTTGGCCAAAGAAATAGCATAACCATAATAAGGAATGCAAGGTCGCGATTCAGCCAAGAGGAGCTTGAGAAGATGCAGAGAGAAGAAGAGTTACTTAGGGAGGAAGAAAAGATTAGAAAAGCTCAATTTGTAGCCAATGAGGAGCTTGAACACAAGAAGAGAGAAGCTGAGCTACTTAGGAAGGAAGAAAAGAGAAAAGCTCAATTTTTAGCCAATGAGGAGCTTGAACAGAAGAAGAGAGCAGAAGAGCTACTTAGGGAGGAAGAAAAGAGAAAAGCTCATTCCAGAAGAACTAAAACAAAATGCTGTATTATTTAAAAACGAACTGAAAGGGACATGTGCTGGAAAGGTCACACCTAAAGCACAGATAGTATTAATCTGACACATAAGTGCAAGACTGTCTTACAGTGGATTGATGATAACCCAGCGGCTAGCACAGGAATGCTCGAGAAAAAACTGAACGTACTTTAAAAAAGGCAAAGGACTGGTCGAGCCTAATGGGCAATGTTATGTAGCAGCACAATTAGAACATGTCGATTTCGACCATATGAATGTTATAGGCTATTGATATAAGTTGCCAGTGAGTGTGTTCCTAATAAAGTGTTAATTTCGGCACGGTGCTGTTAAGAGTGGCATTTTAGGCTTATTTGAATTATAATGTCTCATGTTAAAGTGACTACAGGTTTTTCGTATCACCAATCAATTGTCTCATCCTTTTGTCATATCTGTCATTATTTCTGCAGTCATAACTATTTTAGGCAGTTGTGAATATCGCGGGAGAGGCCCAAATCTAATCAGAAGTGCACGGCACCGTCTTGGTTGCGATGGTAGCGTGATAACTAATCTATGATAAATGGAAACATTGCACGGTGTCCATGACATTAAAAGTAGTAATCGACATGCAAGACAGGTAGATAAAGTGCGCATTATTTTTTCCTGTGCTGATATCTGGACCTGTTTTGATCAAATTGTTGATGAAATTGTAGAACTGGTGTAAAAATTCTCGCCAGTGCAGTGCCACATAAAAAGGATGCCGCTTTTCAGGATGGATTTTGCTGCATACCAAGATCATTTCTCTTGGAAGTTTCACTGTCTTAATTTTGACTGTTTCATGAAAAATGAAACTCATTCTGTTCGGTGAGTAGTAAAGAGCTGGGTTTGAATGTTGAAAATTTGCATAGTGTTAATTTTTACTGCTTTTTAATCTGTACTTTTGTCATACGCCTTAATTTTTATTATAATCACACTCTACACTCTCTCCATTTAAACTGATACATAACAGTAGCCTATCGCATTGCACATCCGCACGAAAAATTACGAGACAATCACCAACTTGAAGAGTGTCAGTGAACTAATCGTCGTCTATGAAAGATGATATTCTGTACTGGAGAAGATCTTCCAGCGGTTCGGATGCTTCCTTTGTGACTTCCTCATCTTGTGGTCCAGAATCTTGCATTCGATACGTGAGCGATGCATTTGCATCTGATTGGGTCTTGTGTTGGTTCTCATCTTCGGTCTCATAATGAGCTTGCATGGAGTAAAGAATGGCGGCGTGTTTAGCAGCTCCGATGACAACTGCTTCCTCTGGACGGATGTTCTTTAGGAGTTCTTTGTCGTTGAAGAACTTCTTCACCATGCTCTGTATTTTCGGAATTCGGCTGCAACAGCCCGCCAAAACGACCTCGTCAATCTTGCTGACATCTAAATTGGCGTCTGAGAGAACTTGCTGCACCAAATCCAACGTCTTTTGAAAAGGGTCCAGGCAAAGGCTGTCGAATTTCGTTCTTGACATCTGCAATATTAAATGTTGCATGTATGAATTCTGATATGACAATAACATTTCTAAATAATTTTTATGGCATACCACATGGTTTAAGTCGATTCCGTCGCCTAAGTTACGAACAGTCACATATGCCTCCCTGCTCTGGTAGAGTGTTTCTTGGGCTTCCTCGCAGGCTCCTCTCAATCGTTGCATGGCTTTGCGATTGTCTGTGATGTCCTTGTTGTGCTTGCTCTTCAACATATCAACGTAGAAATCCACAATTCGATTTTCAAAGTCTATCCCTCCCAAGTGGGTGTCACTACATGTTGACTTAATCTTGAACGACGAATCTTTGACACCAATCACAGTGACCTCAAAAGTGCTTCGTCCAAGGTGATACACCAAAACGTTGATCTCTTCCGTCTTGTTTTCCAATCCGTAAGCAATGACTGCTGCTGTTGGCTCGTTTATTATTCGCAGTACGTTCAGGCCGGCTATTTGTCCCGCGTCTTTGGTCGCCTGTCTTTGGGCATCGTTGAAGTAAGCAGGTACCGTCAACACTGCATCGATCACCTTTGTCCTCAACTGTGTCTCTGCTGTCTCCTTCAAATTGGCCAAGACCATTGCACTTATCTGCTCGGGGTATAATCGCTTTTTCTCCCCTTGATGCTGGACTTCAATGGACGGTTTACCACCATCGTTCACAACATGGAAACTCCAGGACTTCAAGTTGCTCAGAACATCTGGATCGTCGTAGGGCCGGCCAATCAGACGTGCCATGTCGTATACAGTATTCTCAGCAGTCACCTCCACCTGAAATGTAGGTAAAACCGACATGATGAAATGTTCATTAAACATTAAAGCAGAGGTATCTCACTTGAGCCTTTGCTGGAGCCCCAATGAGCCGCTCATGTTCAGTAAATGCCACGTAATTAGGCGTGCTTGTTTCTCCATGACGGTTTAATATGATATTAGCATGGCCATTCATCCAGACGGCTACTTGCGAGGACATGACACCCAAACGGATGCCAATGGGCGGAATGTCTCCTGGTTGACTTTCGGTTTCATTGGAAGCCTGCGAATTCTCATCTTGAGATTCGCTGTATCGCATGTGGTACGAGTACAGCATGTCTATCTGTTCAGGTCGAATTGCCCTCTCCTCTTGCTCCTCCTCGATGTCAATATTTTCTCCACTTATAATGGCAGCTTGTATGGCAGCCCCACGCACAGCTGCTTCAGTCGGATCGACGATTTTACAAAGCGGTTTGCCAGGGAAAAGGTCTTGGACAACCTGGCGTATCTTAGGAATTAGAGTCGACCCACCCACCAGAATAATGTGATCGACGTCCTGCTTGCTCATCTTGGCTTTCTTGAGAGCCTCCTCGACTTTTTCTACAGTTTGGCGAATAAAGTCCTGACACACATTTTCCAACTGATGTCGCGTAATCTGAAAGCAGTAGAAAACATGAATCTAAATTCTGGACAATAAAGGACGGCAGTATTACCTTCATACATAAATCGTTTTCTTCGTTGAAACTGTCCACTGCTACATAAGCCTCATCAATTGCGGACAAAGTTCTCTTTGCCTTTTCGCAGGCCCGGTTTATCATCATGAGAGACTTAATATCGGATGTGTCAATATTCAACGGCTCATGGTTTTCTCTTACAACGAACTCTACCAGATCTATGTCAAGGTCTGTTCCTCCCATGCAGGGATCTCCCGCTGTGGACAACTCCTGGATGTCCAATCCGTCCATTTTGACCACCGAGGCGTCGAATGACCCTCCTCCAAGGCTGTACACAAGGGCGTTTCTTTTTTCTTTATTCCTGCTATCAATTGAGTAAGCTAAGGCGGCAGCAGTTGGCTCGTTAATAAGATGGACAGTCTCGAATCCGGCTACACGTGCAGCGTCGATCGTCGCTAGTCGCTGGGCGTCGTTGAAAGTGCCCGGTACCGTCACCACAGCGCCGGTTACCTTCGCACCCAAAAACTTTTCAGCTGTTCCTTTCAGCTGTTCCAGAATCATCGCTGCGACAGACTCCGCATTTAATGTGTCGCGTCCAACTTTTATGGCAGCCTTTCCGTCCTTTTCGACCACTTGGAATGGCCAGAACCTCCTGAGTTGGTCGCTTTCTCTGCAGACATTTTGGTAAGTCCGACCAATCAGTCGTTTCGAATCAAACACTGTCTTTTTCAAGTTCAGAAATATCTGCAAGAACAGATCGATGAATATATTTAGCAATTTAGTGTGGTCTATGCAAAGGTAAAACTCTCGTAATATTAGGCGATTTCGATGCTTAATAATTATGTAAGTTAGTATGTTTTGAGTATGTTTTCACCTGATGCCTGGCAGCTGATCCAACGAGTTTTTCCGAGTCATTGAAAGTGACATAGCTTGGTGTAGCTGGATACCCTTCTTTGTTTGGAATGACCTTCACCTGACCTTCGTGCCAGACTGCCACTCGAGAGTTGGTGGTGCCCAGGTCAATCCCAATGGTCTTCCCAGCCATTCTCCTATTTCCACTGTCAATCAGTCAGTCACCTCTTTACCAGTCGACTGCAGTCACCGCACGCCAGGGAATGTATGAAAAAGTCACATGTCATTAAAGATGACCTATAACAGTATGTACTGTACGGAGCAGACATACTGAATAACCCTAGTCATACTAACCTTACTGTCTCTTCAGGCGCTTCCACAGTAACCGATACACGTGATAGCACTAGTATATCTTAGAGGTAATCATGATCAGTTGGCTTCATTGCTTACTTATCGTCATTCTCCAAGCACTTATCTTTGTTTGCTCCGTGCAGTCAATCCGGAGGTCATACTCCAGGAAGTTTTTCATAAAATGTACCCTAAAGTGTAATTAATTAATCGTGATGGAAAAGTTAAACATAATCTACGAGCAGTACCTAATTAACATTATTCAAGAATGCGCACATTTTAAATGCATGATAATCGTAATGTAACTTACCACAATGTGTGTCAACTAGTAGATAAAATATTGCCATTATTTTAATTATTTCTGAACAGAGTCATAATGTTTCACGATGCCAGAAAACATAATGTGTAATAATGTCAGCATGTATTTTTTTATTAATCCCAACATGAAACTACAGTGTAAAATAACCTTCACAATGAAGCCCAATTATTTTCCCAACTTGTTCATCAGTGGTTGAAACATTCTCCTGAATTCCTTCAGCTTAGATACAAACATGTTTTTATCTGCGGTTTCGTTTTCGTCTATAAAGTCCAGCATTTTGTAGCACTGATCCTGCACGTGTCGTGTATAGTCATCGGAAATTATGTCGCCATTGTCTGTTGCTTCCAACTTTCTTTTCAAGTTGTACACGTACTTCTCCAAGTTTGCTTTGGCCACCTCCGCATCCTTCTTCTTTGCTTCCTGGTCGCGGTATATCGTCGCTTCCTTTGTCATCTCTGATAACTCGGATTTCCTCTGGGTGTCTGCCTTTTGCGGTATGACAATGTAACGTTTCCCTCTGAATGATTTGGCAGCTTCAGCATGAAAGATCCCGTTGGCATCGACAGTGACGGTCATGACATTCATACGAATATTACTGGAAGCATTCCCTGCTCTTCCATTCGTCTCTTTCTGAAAATATGTCAAAGTGGGAATAAATAGAAAAATCACCTACAGACCGATCTTCTGTATGACGCAATTATGATATTAATTATTTAATCAAGCTATGTTATTTCATAACAAATCATTTTTATAACTAATAAAATAGACAGTACTCACAGGTATGTTGATGGAGGCCCAGTTTGCGTCCAATTTTTTGCAAGTAACCTGCCGGTTGAACTGAGTCGTAAAATTGTTATTACAAATAAGAAAATGTCCTTCTCCGAACTTCAGGAACAGGCTTCGACTGTTGATGATGCTTCGATGGCCTTGGGACAAGTCCTCCGCCTTGCAAAGTGTTGCGGCACCATTGTGACCGCTGATTTTGTTACCATCTTCCTTAGTGTTCACTGCTTTTTCCGACTTGTTGTTTCCTGGGATGGTAATGGTGTCACAGTAACGTGATCCCGCAAGACGATATGTGGTTTTGGCCTGTGCGTCTGCATAACTGTCCAATTTCCTGGCCAGACAGACTTCCTGATTCTTCTCATTGGAATATTTCTGAAGAAGCCTGGTACTGGCCATTGTCACAGGCTCGCTGCTAATTACTTCGAACTTAATTGGTTCAACTATCCACACACTCAGCATGTCCGTAATTCCAAGTGGCAGGGTCCATCCCAAACACAGGTCTTCTTGCAGGTGCCATTTCCGTCATTTTTTGCACACACTGGTTGCTCTGCAGCTGCGGAATATTCTGATGTAATAATTATATGCGTGAAAACAAATTATTCAATAGTAAAAATGTACGCCTCAATAGTGGAACACAAAAGTGTTAGGCAGAATAATGATTATAACACAAGGTGTTCAACAGAGAATCACCTGTTACTTCCAGGAGCTTCGGATGAGGAAAGCCATTCTGATACAACCATCTTTTTACGAGTACATTGGTTCATTATCTTATTGCCATAGAAACCGTGCATGCATAAAGTTGAAAGGGCTAAGTATCATTTGATAACGAGAGTTATATTTAGCATTCAATACCAATCCCCTGATGATTAGCTATTTAAATGTTTGTAGTAACTTAAAAGTAATTCCTTCTTATCAAAATATCCGACTTATCCCACTGTTATTTATCGTATTTTTAAAAGAACATTACACATCGATGATATGCTCGGTTTTTTTACAGCTTTCACACGTATACGTCTCATTAGCACTTAGGCATGTAAGGGAACAGTATACTCTCCAACAGGAAAGGACAGTTGTGTATAAATTGTGCTGCTACAATCACACGCGGTCAGTCCCTGCACCATGCCTTATTGTTGCATTTATTCTTCCCATGAACACAACCTGATTTGGCAAATGACTTTCGCCTCAAATTTTCTATTGTTCTTTACAATAATTAAAAATTTGCTTGCTAATTGTTTCAATCATTGCCATTTGAAAGCAACCATACAAGTCCCAAGGTCTTCGTGTGACAACACATGTAAACAAACCGCTTCAATGGTTTGTTTAGCCCACTTCAGCCAGTGCTGCCGTCATATGTCATTTGCATCAACTTCGCAGTACATAAAAATTGTGGTTTCACTTATTGCTTGCAATTTGTTTTTCCGCAGTTCAGTGCGAAAAGTTGATATATTATTTCTGGCACTTTCCAGACATCAAAGATACACATGAATGCTATGGTAACGAGATAATGAGAGCAAAGGAGAATGGTTTCTGATAGCATTCCATATACGGAGGTGACATAATCAGTGCTTTGAGGTTGTTCGGAAAACAAAGGTAGGCATGTTTGTTAAAGACTAGTTTTCAGAAGAGGACACTGAGAGCAATAACTGACAAGAGGTTCCAAACACATCCGGACTGCCCGATGAGGTAGGAAACTCTAAATGTTTCTCGTTATAAAATGAATCACTTCATGATTTAAATTCATTTTAAAATATTCTTACTCATTTTATTACAATGCCTTATACTACCAAAATAATGAAGTCCGGACTCAATGACCACAAGACAATAAAATGCCTATTTTTCAGACTTCCTTCTTGAGCCTGGACCACTGGGAAACTGCTGACATTTCCAATCACGGAACACAAGGCGAGGTTAAAATGGCGTGGAATGGCTGGTGGGCCAGAATTAAGTCTTTATTCATCCGCTATGAAAGAAATACACAGCAAGAGAATGGCAGCAGCCAGAATGCCACGTTAACCAGTTTGAGGAGTCTTTCGGAGGAGGACTGGTACTGTCCCACTGATAAAGAATTATATGACTTAAAAAGCTCCAGTCAAGGCCATCATCAAGAGCAGCAGGGACAAGCTCTCACAGAAACCAGTGTTGACAGTAGGCCTACTTCCCATGCCAAAAACGAGGCTGATGGCAAGAATGTAAGCATCTCTCGGGTGGCCAATGACCAAGAGGTCATCTCTGGACATGCTGCAGAGTTGGAGATTACTGAACAACATAACATATTGCCAGACACCAGAGATCCTGCCCACAACACATTATCGTTGCTTTTATATCACACCAAAAGCACGCTGCAAATTTTAGAGAGAAGTTCCGCTGTAAAATTTAACAAAAATGGGAACTGGAAGAGCTCAGAAGGCCGCCGTGTTGAAGTCACAATACCAGTAAGTAGACAATGTTTGGTATTAAATTTTGGGTCATTTACACAGTAAGGAAACTTGTCCAGTTTTGCAACCAGTAGTGGCTAAGGAAAGTATTGTCAATTCATGTCGTTTATGATTGATAATTGGCCAGTTTGCAAATTACACTAATATTTGACTTCCATTTATTATTTCTATAGGTGGTTGTCCGCAAGAAGAACGATAACCATAAGGCTGAAGTCACATGCCGAGTAAAACCCAACGGAATTCTCCTTGTTCGTGCTATCAAAGAAGTTTCTGGAGAAAGAGACACATTCACCAACAGCAAGGCACATTCAGCGAGCGACAACGAGATGTCGCAAATACGGGAAGAACTGAGATTTTTTCACGAAAAGGAATTGTTGTTAGAGAAGAGGGTCGACGCCAAATTAAATCTGGAGAATTATGTGTTGGAACTGAAGCGTGCTTTGGAAACAACAACCGGTTGTGACGAGGTTTCGGACCAAGAGAAAGATAGTGCAAAGGATGCGTGTTGTAATATGCTGGTTTTCATAGAGGATAACGACGAGGCCGAACTTGACACGTTTGTGACTGAACTGAACACGTTCAGAAAAATGTACGAACCACTAAAAAATAAGTTGAGAAATCAACCGCAATAATTACCTGTCACACAAAGTTCTGTTGTAAATGTCTGTACAATTTTATTCGCAGAATATATTTGGCCAATTGATTTATATCAATGTTCTCATAATATACTGCATGTTTCGTAAGTGTTTTAGAGAGGTTACATTTTCGTTTGTACACAATTGTGAATGAATATATTTTGATGAAGAAATATAATTTACCGAGCGTCTAACTAACCTTATTGAATGCTACGTATCACCTGGAGTTCATGAACGCACTCGTGCAGTTCAAATTATATTGCAGGGTCAACCGCGACATTAATTTTTTTTAAATAAACAGTAATTTTTCAATATTAAAAAATCGACTTGACCATCCTGTATAGTGCGCCAAACAGTAGAACCTCTAATCGTTCTCCATTTCTTCAGTTCTTCCGGCATGCTGACAAAGAGACATAGGCCAGAGGATGAAACAGTGAAGGAAATTAACCCCTATTAGAATGCAAGAAACAAGGTCTGACAGCAGTACAAAAGCACACTTTTGGTTGCCGCAGTAACGAGATAACTCTGTCGCGATAAGCGAATGCGCATTATTTCCAAGGCATGCCGATAGAGAACTCCTCGTAGCATATACCAGTCAAGAAAAGAGACAACAAGCTATAAGGAAGCAGCACATTCTTTCGGATATTCCCTGTACAATTGTGAAGTAATGTGAAAAATTATTATTACCTAAGGTAAGAAATGATTTACCTGAGTATTACTTTTATAGCTATTAGTATAACATACTGTTACTTCTAAATGAGAATTTAGTGGGATCCGGAATATTAATGTGCATAACGCCGGCCTACACAGCCAAGATGAATTCATGACTCATTGTGAGGACATTTATCAGGTGGCGGAAAACGTCTGGATGTGTCAATAATTTATAGGTATGTCCAAATCATTATCATCGCATCTTTGTAGCTCTAATATATTTTATATGATATACCGGTATTATAATACATATGGGTATGTACAGACTGTCAAATAAAATGTTCCACCAGAGATATCCTGCATGGAAGCTTTGTAATATAATTTATTATGCAGTAACAAATTTAGAGACAACAGCATATCAAGGCTTTACTCACACAATATTACAGTTATTTGGGTGACATTGACAATAACAGATATGAAAATTTTCTTTCCCTTCGTATTTCTAGTGTTGTACGTACAAAATAATTCTTTTCAAGAGTAATCAGCAACCTGACACACCCAAACATCGGAATGGCTTCTGAAAGTACATCAGTTGTTGGTATGGACCTTGGAACAACCGAATCTAGAATTGCAGTGTGGAAGGATGGAAAGGTCGAAATTATTCCCGAGCGCTGGACCAAAAGGAGTGGTGTTCCTAGCTGTGTGTCTTTCTTCGACACTATGATTTATGTCGGTGGTAAGGCTAAGGAACAGGTGAGATCATTTTTATTTTATGTTTGTTAGCAATCCGAGTGGTTCTGACCTGTCGACCTGGTTTCAGATGGGAAGCCATCCAAAAAACACAGTGTTCGACTTGAAGCAACTGATTGGAAGAGACACCGACTGTTCACTTCAGCCAACATGTAGAATTTACTGGCCGTTTAGAGTGTCACGTTGTGAAGGAAAAGCCCAGATTTCTGTGGATAAAGGAAACGAAACGCGAACTTTTTATCCTGAACGCATGCTGTCCTGGTTGCTGCAAAGACTGCTGGAAAATACCAAGTTATTTCTAGGTTTCAATGTGACCCGGGTTGTAATGACTGTGCCCACCTATTTTAACGCAAATCAGCGAAATCAAGCAACTAGCGAAGTAGCTGAATGGGCAGAAGTCACTCACCTCCACGTCATAGACGATTGCATTGCTGCTGCGCTTGCTTACTGCTTTGAAAAAAACCTGAGGAACGTAAATCACTTGCTGGTTTATGACATGGGCACATACTGTTTTCAAGTGTCGGTGCTGAATATGAAAGACTTACACCCCGAACTAGTTGTGAGTGTGAGTAATCCCGTTCTGGGAGGAAAGAACTTCGATGACCTCTTGGTGTCTAAGTGTTTGAAAAAGATTCCTCGTGACATTGAGCCCAAGTTGATGTTCGGACCTGAGCTAATGTCAAAGCTCTACACAGCCTGTGAGAACTCCAAGAAAATGCTGTCAGTTCAAAATGAGACAGCGATACAGTTTAATGACATTTGGGGAAGCTGCGATTACACGTATAAGGTAAATCATTATTTATTCAACATTTTGGTCGACTTGTATAGTATATATGTTACAAGTACCATATTGTTTCAGATTTCTCGACATGAATTTGAAAATCTATGCGCTGATACTATCACTACCACGCTAAATATAGTGGAAAGCACTTTAAGGAAGGGCGGCATTGAAAAGAGCCAAGTACAGCACATAGTCTTGGTTGGTGGTTCGACGCGTATGCCGAAATTAGTGGAAATGGTGAAGGATTTCTTCGAGTGGACAGAACTCGACATGTCCATCGCACCGGAGGAATGCGTTGTTTATGGAGCTGCTGTTGCAGGTGCTCTATTGAGTGGCAGAATCCAACAAGACCAAAACAATGAAGATGGTTTGCCAG
>JYFJ02006212.1:0-20697 GCA_000934665.2 Catajapyx aquilonaris | reverse complement strand
TCCTTCGCTGGGTCATCCGCGTCACTCTCTCAATTAGTAAACAGTGGCAACAATGGAAGCAGTCTCCATGTGCTGATGTTTGAATTGGCCCGCCGGACAGGGTTGCCAGGTAACGCACTACAACATAAGCAGCTTAGGCCGAATTTGTCAATAGCTGTTCGAACAAAAAAGTTGGACCACCCTGTATATATACAGGGTGTTTATTGTAACTCTGCAAAGACTTTCAGGGGTAATAGAGGGGACCAAGACAAGTATTTTTGACATAGGAACCTGTGTCCGGAAACGCCATCTAGAGGGGGTTCATAGACAAGGAACGGGTGCGCTCTGACGCTTCATGCGGGAGGCGCTAGGCGAGCGGACTGTTTTGTTGACAGATGGCGCTCGGATAGTAAACACCGATGCGATGTGCTATAACCTGGCAACAGCAGAGCCATCTAGCAACTAAAGTACGCCTCCTCGGAGATGCGCGGATAGTCAACAGCGGATTTGTTGTTGCCAGGTTATGGTGTATCGCGTTGTTGTAAGTAAACAACAACGCGATACGCCATAACCTGGCAACAACTGCGCGCCATCTATCAACAAAACAGTCAGCTCGACTAGCGCCTCCCGCGTGACGCGTCTGAGCGCACCCGTTCCTTGTCTATGAACCCCCTCTAGATGGCGTTTCCGGACACGGGTTCCTATGTCAAAAATACTTGTCTTGGTCCCCTCTATTACCCCTGAAAGTCTTTGCAGAGTTACAATAAACACCCTATATATATATATATATATATATATATACAGGGTGGTCCAACTTTTTTGTCCGAACAGCTATTGACAAATTCGGCCTAAGCTGCTTATGTTGTAGTGCGTTACCTGGCAACCCCGTCCGGCGAGCCAATTCAAACATCAGCCCATGGAGACTGCTTCCATTGTTGCCACTGTTTACTAATTGAGTGAGTGACGCGGATGACCCAGCGACGGATCTCTTCTGCCTGCGCACTCACTCATTCGATTTGTAAACAGTGGCAACAATGGAAGCGCTATCCATGGGCTGATGTTTGAATTGGCCGGAAAATACTTGTCTTGGTCCCCTCTATTACCCCTACAAGTTTGTCGATTGAATTCATTTACACCCTGTATATATACATATATATACATATATATATATATACAGGGTGTTTATTGTAACTCTGCAAAGACTTTCAGGGGTAATAGAGGGGACCAAGACAAGTATTTTTGACATAGGAACCCGTTTCCGGAAACGCCATCTAGAGGGGGTTCATAGACAAGGAACGGGTGCGCTCAGACGCGTCGCGCGGGAGGCGCTGGTCGAGCTGACTGTTTTGTTGATAGATGGCGCGCAGTTGTTGCCAGGTTATGGCGTATCGCGTTGTTGTTTACTTACAACAACGCGATACGCCATAACCTGGCACTCGGACTGAAATGTGATGCAGGCAACAATGCAGGCAACAATATTACCTCCAACAAGATGGCGGACGCCTGACATTATTGAGCTAATTGTCGCCCAGTTGTCATTATTGGTTGTTGTCCCAGTTGCTAGACAACTGTTAGAACAACAATATTACCTCCAACAAGATGGCTGCTGCCTCAGCCTGTCTAATGGAAAAGGATAGGGAGTACCTCCTCTAGGTATTATATAATATTATAATAATGGATACCCCGTGATAGGCCCCTTGGGCCTCTTAGGGATCATCTCTTGAATAACCGTCTTTAATCATTTGCCTGTAATGTGATGGATTTTGATAGTGGGAGGAAACGGGAGAACCCCGAGAAAACCGACGCGAACACGGAGAGAACCCATCGAAACTCTATCCACATAAGTATCCTCCGTCCGACCCGGGGATCGAACTCGGGACCTTAGAGGTGGAAGGCTGCGGCGCTAACCACTTGGCCACCGTGTGGCCCATTATATTATATAATAGCAGAACTCTTTGGTAGTAACAGTGCTGCTCCTCTACAGTAGCGTTGTCATGGTAGTGTTGACAATTTAGTACAGTACTGTAAAAGGTCGCCACCACCACAAATCAATGAATGCTGACATGAAACCCACCACCACCTTTATTCCAGGAATTGTACAGCGTTCTTATCTCCAGTAGCAACACTGAATTGTGTATTTTACTGACATTTTTACTGGCAATAACTTGTCAGCACTACCATGACCACGCTACTGTGGAGTAGCAGCAACTACATAACTGCTACTACAGGCACTAACCAGATATCGATTTAAGTGAATTTGTGATTATTTTAGAGGGTGGGTTCATTGGTAAAGAATGTTTGTTTTGGGGTCCCCTACCCACCTTTAAAATTTCTGCATGGGGTCTTGTTACACCCTGTATGTGTATGATGTATCTTGGACATGAGGAGATGATATGGTATAAGTCCAATCTACCCCTGTTATGATTTGGGACAATTACACAGATTATCGGGTCAGGTTTCTTGCTCCAGTAGATGTGACCATGTAGTCCTGCAAGGTGGGTAAAACTAACAGTAAGTGCCGCAAGTGAATCAATATTTGTTTACTTATTACTCTAGCAATGGGTTATCATGGCAACAGGTTTCCATTGCATCAACAATGATTGATTGTTGTTGATCACATTTCCATGGAAGCAGGCTACTGCAAAATGAATAGCCTATAACATGTAATATCGAGAACCACTTATCTACCATCAAATTCACCATTTCTTTGGTTTAAAAACAGGTGGCCAAGTTAACCCCCGCTTCGCCTTCAAGTGGCCAAGTTCACATTTCAAAGATTCTATGCTTCTGGTAAGGTTAGGTCCCACCCCTATGGGTAGCACATATTAGAAGGAGTGGCCAAGTTGTCCCATGTGGATGGCAATGGCCAGGTTAACCCATTCTAATATTTTCCTGCCCAGAGAAGTGCATTTATAATGGGGAAATTAGTCATAATTTTTCCTACGTAGCATTGTGCACGGAATTTTTTTTTCTATACTCGCCCTATTGGCCAGCATTCTCCAACGCCTAATTAAAAAATTACGCAGTATGTTGTGGGTTAATATCTTCACACTTATATCTTCTTAAACGGAAATTTTGGACCAGTTCACCCCGTCTGACGGTATATAATGATGTGATGACAATTACTTAAAGTGCTCAGTATCAAAAAAGTTACCAAAAAAGTTGCCTGAATTACTCTTGTGTAATTGAATTGATTAGGAGAGTCAGTGCACACCTGGACAACAAAGCAGTCCTGAGAATTTTCCACTGAGGGTGGCGTGAGGGGCTATCTCCACTCGCGCCACCCATGTTGGAAAATTCTTAAGGGAGTGCTATTTTGTCTGGCCGTGTACAACATATTGTCTAAGGCCATTGTAATAAACTAGTGTGATGCTATTAATGCATTAAAAATATTCCAACAATGAGAGATAGTGCAGAGACACCGAAGCAGCAGTAGCCGAGGGGATTTGGTATCCGGCTGCGAATCGGGAGGTCCAGGGATCGAATCCCCAGGCCGGCAACTCTGACCTTGGTTTTCTGTGGTTTCCCACGGTCACCCCAGGTGAATACCGGAGTTGTTTCCTAAAGTAGTAGGCCACAGCCGCTTCCTGCCTTTCCTATCCCTGTCCCATACTGGAGGAGGTGCGGCGTTTGTGGGAGGTCTCTGACCCTCATCTAGAGGGTCGTCTTGTCAACCTAGCCCTCTGAGGGACTGCACACGTCCTCCACCATGAGACATTGCACTTGCACCACTGTCCCCCCCTCTATCCCAGCACTGGAGAGTCAGAAAATGGTGGAAAAATCTCCCCCCTACATAGGCCAGAAGGCCTCAAGGGTGTAAATAAATAAAAAAATAGTGCAGAGACAAAAATTGACAGACCTTTTCTGGGAACTATTTGATGTACACACATAAGACAACTCCTCACTTGGTCACTTAGTCATAATGCAAAACAATCTGCCTGTCTATCACTGCGAATGGTCATCCTGCAACTCAGTTCTGGGAACTTATTAAAAATGCTGGTAAAAAATGCCTCATCTGCAACAATATGCAGTAAGGTCACCTCTATTGGACTACTGCAACTGGAGTGCAGTACTATTGGTGGAAAATTATATTGAGCCCTCACTGGAGTGTGCAGCAGAAAATGTAGTATTAACACAACATAACAAGAGGCAGGGGGCGACAATTTAATATGCCTTCGCTTTGGGGGATGGTTTAGGGGTTCTAGGCAATCATTTTGAGTGCAAGTGTCACGGGTCTTCACAGCAAAGTTACTAAGATAATTGGCATCAATCAATCAATTTATTTTACCTCTCTGTTTCATTACAGGGAGGGACCAAACCCATTACAATTTATGTACATTTACAGATTACAGATTATAGTACCTCAGATTATAGTAAGATTATAGTACCTCAGATTATAGTAAGATTATAGTTACATCATAAAATAATAAATTGCCTTCAATTGTTCTAGCGTAGGCTCGTGGAGGATTAGCCAGATATTGCCTCTTTGAAATGGTGGTATGTGTTTTGTAGTTTAAACCTACCTCACAGAAACATTGGGCATTCACTAAGAATATGGACCCAGTCATTAACATTCTTATGGTTACAAAGATTACAATTTTCATTAGGATTAGATTGGAGACTTCTTTTGTTACCTAATGGTATCCAATTGGAATTCAATCTGAGGCATGCCAACATTCTACTAAGATTTAATGGTACAGGAGCTCTCACATATGGAGAGGGGAAGTATCTATAATTATATCATAATATATCGATTTCAAACGGTTAGAAGTTGACTTATTGAGACAATCAATACTGTATAATATTTTACTTCGATATCCAGCATCGTTTGTGTTAATGTTGCATACTTCTGTAACCAGTTTTCGTCAAATGTCACTGTGAAATTTCTAATTGATTGCCCGTATTCATTGAGGAGTTTATCTAGTATTCTAGTGGCTCGATCCGGTTATATTTAATTGGGGCATTATTTTGATTTGTTAGATATTTCATTGCCCTGTGGGTCAATCTACAATCTACATGGTTCCATATTACAAACTCTTCTAAGATATTAATATAATAATATAATATAATATCATACCCCGTTATCAGCCGGCGGCTCTTTAGGGGGGAGTTTTGTTTTGACTGGAACTCTTTCTTTGCATTTTTACTTCGCCTTTGGGAATAGGATAGGGACGGAAGGAAGTGGCTGTGGCCTATTATTTTAGGAAACAACCCCGGCATTTACCTGGAGGGACCGTGGGAAACCACAGAAAACCACGGTTAGGGTTGCCGATCCCGGGGATCGAACCCAGGGCCTCCCAATTAGCAGTCGGATACCATATCCCCTCCGCCACCACTGCTTCGGTACTCTTCTAAGATATTTAATGGCTAGTAGGATAATTTTGATTTTTAATGGAGGCCAGCCTGTTTCCAATCGAAGGAGATAATTAGGTGATCTTTTACCCGTTATGAGGAATTTTTTCAAGGAGGTAGTCTGGGGTTCAATAGGGTGGATCGCGCTTGTATGGAGAAAAAATATATGTTATTAATCAAAACCTACCTATGCGGAAAAGATGTTCTATGGTATGGAGATTAAGAGAAATTTTTTAAAAATAAAGTTTAACACTGCCGCAAGAGGGTTGAATTTTCGGGGAAAAAAATTGAAAAAGACTATCTTTTGGTTAGATGATTTTAGCCTTCAAATAATTGTTTTTCTGCAATATAAATACCAAAAATGGTGATTACTGATTGAGTAGTACATAGCAACATTTCATGACCCACGTCCCCCTCCCCGCCGCACACACTATAATCAGTCCGTCAACCCCTTAGAGCAGTAATACTACTACAGGCATACTACTAACAAGGGAAGACCATGACGTGCAACTAACGGATTTGGACAAAAATGGCTCGGTGGGTAAATCACATGGGTAGAATTCACTGCTGGTGAACGTAAAAACCCACACTTCGCAGCCATTTTCGAGATATGAGTGACGTCAGATCCGGCGAGCTCAATATAGTGCATCCTCTTGCTCCCTTTTTAGACTTTTTATCATCATCGAAAAAACGTCTTTTAGAACGGCTCTGTCTGTCCGTCTGTTGACAGGTATCAAGGCCTCAACCGCAACAGATAGCGGCAAACGGTTTTTGGATTCGGATTAAACGTGACCTAAGTAGGTGTCATGGCCAACTTCCGGTGACCCGCCACTTCTGGTTTTCCGGGTTCACTCTATCTGCAGAAGTCTACTTCAGAGTTTGAGACCAAGGCCCCAGTCCCATAACGGATAATAGGGGTTCTACTTTATCAGTGGGGCCTAATTAATAAGTTAGTTATAATAAACACAAGAAATGAGCAGTATGCAAAGGATCCCTTTATTTATCATATAAGATGTTTTTCTCGCCGAGTATGGGCGCTTTACGGACTCCGTTAACCCAGATATGCCTGAAATTTTTTTTGTTTAAATTTTGTTTTTTGTTTGTTTTTATTAGTTCATAATAGTTCCCAAAACACAACAAAAATTATAAAAAAAATTATGGAATGCTACCGTATATTGTAAGAAAAGGGTCGTCCCCTATAGGGGACACTCAGCAAATGTAACATCTAGTATGGCTATACTGTACAAGGAAAACGTAAGATATAGGCTGCTGTATTGAAATAAAGATAAGTTGTTTTTTTTAATTCATTGAAAAATATAGAGAAGGAATGTTATATCTAAGACCCAATGTCCTATACAGTATATTGGACATCTAATTTTGCAATAAGTGATTGCAACAAAAATATGAAATTCTGAAAAATGGCTTCTACACCTCCACTACAGAGGGTTCCTCCAAAGTATTGCTAAATAATTGCACAAATGGCTTCTCGGGTCTCAGGAGGGTATAACGGAAACGTGTTCATTGCGGAATTTTAGAGTCATGTGCTATTCAGATATGTACAGGTTTCGCTGTATATAAATATACAGTGAAACCTGTCCACAACGGACCCTGTGTATAATGGAAACTTGCCTATTGAGAAATTTTTCTGGTAACTGGCGTATGAAAATTACACAATTTCCGCTATATTCGACACGGAAATCGTGTACGTTCCATACGCCAGTTACCAGAAAAAACCCGCAATAGGCAAGTTTTCGTTATCCACAGGGTCCGTTGTGGACAGGATTCACTTTAGATAAATATGTAGTGAAACCTGTCCATAACGTAGCCTACCCTGAGTGTTACAAAAACTTGTCCATTGCGAAATTTTTCCGGGAACGGGCGTATGCATAGGACATAAATACCGTGCCGAATATAGTGGAAACGGCTGATATACCGTACTAGGCCTTATATTATATCCGACATCGTTAAATGGTTCGCGCGCGATCCGCAAAAACAGCACAACTCTTTTTTTCTACCCCCACTCTCTATCACCTCTGCCCACAATGCTTTGCGGCGTTGCAGCGTTCACTTCCAATCTTACCCGTTTGGACTAGGAAGACTAGGAAAATCGTAGATTTCAGCGGAAACTTGTCAATTACGATTTTTAGGGCACCGTGCTATTCTGCTATACACAGGTTTCACTGTCTCCAAAAGCGAAAGTTTGTATGCATGCATGTATGTTTGATTGTACATGGCAGTGGGTTACCATAGCTACGATGGTTGCCGGGTAACTCTCGTTTTAAAAATAGGGATTCATAAAAATTCAGTTCGACAAAACGCACAAAATCCGCACGCATACAGTAGCCTAGAGTACCGGTACTTGACTTGCCGGTCCACATGTGGTGCATTTGCCAAGTGTCCCTCACAGGGGACACCCGATTTCAATGCCACCCTCAGACAAGGAAAGTAAAAAATATGCCTATATTTCCACATGGACATCATCATTCATAAGTTTTCTAAGTATTACAAACAAAAAATGACTCATAATGCTAATCAACATTCGATAATTAATTACTAATCGTCTTCGGAACGTGGAGGTGCAGCCATTATTTCCTGCATTAAAATTCAAACACCTGTATCTTAAAAATCTGAAGCAATATTGAGCAGGTTTGAACTTGCATCGTTAACTGGGACTCTCCTGAAGCCCCCGTGACTACTGCCAGCTCTTTAGCAGCAGAAGAACCTGCGCAAAAAAATTAAAATGTAACAACTGTGCAGGTGTCCCCTATAGGGCACACTCGGCATATCTGGGTTAAACACTGACACAAATTACCTGAAGAGGCGAATGCCCACGAGGTCAAAAGTTATGACCTCTGGAACTCAAAGGGACACTTTCCAAGGTGTCGCTGATTTTCTTGAAATTCGGTGCATTGGTAGCCCCCAAAAAGGAGCCACCGGGTCATTTTGAGCAGGTCACTTTAGGTGCGTTTTTCACAATACAGACAACATTCTTATGCGATAAACTACACAGATCATGTGAGACTCATTTGGTAGCACCATCCCCACCCCACTTTTATGTATTACAGGTGAGAGCCTTTATATTCAGTGATAAGGAGCTAAGATATTCTGTCAAGATGAGCTAAATACGGGTAATTATTATAGAATTATAACACTGACCCCTCATTGTTTTGAGACAAAGCGTCCTCCCATACTGCTAAGACCACTACACCGTAGCTGGCATAAAACAGCATTGAGTCTCTGCCATGACCACCAAACTCCCCGAACCAGATCAAAACAATGTGGCACTGCTTCAGGAAATCTGGGATTCAGAAAGAATATGGCACAGTTGACATTTGAATGGCAGTTCAGGTATAAGTTTGAGGAGTGCACTAAGCATATTTGCACTGCCATCATAGATATTGTCTAATGTCATGATATACTGCCTTTTATTTAAACATGATTTTGTGCTCCTTTCAGATTGCAAGATATGGACATCTGCATGAAGATAGTACCAGTATCTTTTTTTATTTGGATTCTTTTGTGCTCCTTTGAGATTGCAAGAGATAGTAATCATGCAGATGAAGATTTACAAGTATCATTTTATTTCCATTATTTTATGCTTTAGTTTCTTTTGAACATTGTTCTTTTGATAATAAAAACATTTTTTTCCATTGCACAAAGATATCTTTGTCTCTAGAAAGTGCCTTAAAGTCATAATTCTGGTAAAAGCAACTGCGCAAATGAGAATGCTTTATGTTTGGAGGAACCCCTTGGCAGTAATTTTTACAAGTGAGGCATTTAGATAAGGAAACAAATTGTCAAGAAACTAGGGGTGGAATTTTCGTCCCACTGCTAGTTACTGCTAACTTATCAGTAACCACCCCCAACACTGGTACTGCTAAGGTTAGCAGTAACTAGCAGTGGGATGAAAATTCCACCCTAGGTCTTGTTTGAACCAACAAAATTCATCTCTAGGGATGGAGATGTTTGTGGCTTATGCTTGTAAAGTGGTGTTGATGTTTCATGAAACTGGTAAAGTTGCAGCCACAGATGTGTCAACTACTTGGCTGCAGCTCTAGGTCAGCAGTTACAGTGTAACCCCAAGTAGTAGGGGATTAGTCACGAGCTCTGTGGAAGAAGATGAATGGAAACACCTTTCCAGAGGTTTTATAGTTTTGTCATAATTTTTCATGTACTTGTATTATTTATTTTAAAATTTTATTGTGTTACCCCTTGCTCGGATGTGAAATCTGTATGGGGGGACACCCATCCATGCAGAAAAAGGAGGTTAGTACAGCAAGAAAAGTAGGGCAACAGGGTGGCGGAGTGGTTAGCGCCGCAGCCTTCCACCTCGAAGGTCCCGAGTTCGATTCCCAGATCGGACAGAGGATACATATGTGGATAGAGTTTCGATAGGTTCTCTCTGTGTTCGCATGGGTTTTCTCGGGGTTCTCCCGTTTCCTCCCGCAATCAAAATCCATCACAGCAAAGGCAGTGATTAAAGTCGGTCAATTAAAAGATGATCCCCTAAAAAGCCCAAGAAGGCTTATCACGAGGTATCCATTATTATTATTATTATTATTATTATTATTATTATTATTATTATTATTATTATTATTATTATTATTATTACAGCAAGAAAAGTTAGTAAAATATAGGTTTTACTCCCAGACTCATGCGTTTGGCAACATTGGCAAAAAAACAAATACAGTAGCTTCTAAACATCTTTTTTTGAGATATAAGAAAGTGAATATGCATTTGTTGGGAGGGTATGTGGGAATGTCATATACAGTGTGGCACCTGTAAATTAGGACACATTTTGCAGTACAACACCATGGCGGTTTTGTACTGTTAGACTGCAAAATGTGTCAACACTGTGAACTGCACCATGACCAGCCAATAGGACAAGAGAGCCACTACTATCGTGGCTGTCCGCACTGAAAGGACCCCCAAGGAGATAGTTGAGTTCTCAAGCTCCCAAAAGAGTTTGATTTACAGGATAAAAAATAACTGATGCTGCAGAGAACCAGGAGGAGTTCTTTCCTTATGCAAAATGCATGCCGATCGCTGTATCACCAAGAAAGGCAAGGAGATTGTCACCCCAGTTGTCGAGAAGATTGAGAAGATGGAGAGGACCCTGGCAAGTCCATATGCATCCTGTCCAAAGAGAATGGCATGCACCAGATCTGCACCACAAGATCATCTCCAAGATGGTGAAAGAGAACTGGCCATCTCCTGACGGATGCCACGGAGAAGAGATCTAAGGTACCACTGCATCCCGCAGCTTCCCAAACTGCGACTCCCTTGACTACTGCATAATTATGTGGCATTCTTGAGAGAGGGGTTGACAATGTCCATAACAACACCTAGTAACAAGTCAAGATCGCCGTTTCCGAGGTGATGGGGCACATGAAAAAGGATATCCTCTTTTTAACGTTTCTATCTACGGTACTTGTTTATTTGTCCCAATTTATCGGAGCCACCCTGTATGTTATTTTGGCAAAGTATGAAATAAATGGGCACTCGTGCAGAATATGATGTATCATACCGTTAAAGTAATCTTACAATCGCACCAGTCCCATAGGGCAGTACCATTAATTTTTATGTTGATCTTATTGTTTATCCTCATAAAGGTTGACTTATTCCATGGATTAATAACCATGTGGGTGTGAAATGTAGGTAAACCATAATCAAAATAGATCTGATTTGTGGTAGTTTTAATACTTTTGTAGCCTATGGGTTGCGTACAGCCTAACTCCTCAAAAAGGGGATTAGCCCTCCACTCCCCACCAGACACCCTAAGCGATCTGATTGGTGGAACCAAGGGCAAGGGCCCCTGACCCACCAATCAGATCGGAGGGTACAAGGCTGTACAAAAGAAATGCCACTTTTGAAATCCTGCACAGAGGTAGCAATATTTAGGACATGCCTATCTTTTTGACTATTGTACAGTGTTGGACAGTAATTGAGGCATGCTAGCGACATTTTCCGAAGCGGCAGAAGAAGGAATCGAAGGTAAGGATACTGCAAGCTGGGCGAGCAAGATTCCTTCTTCTGCCACTTCGGAAAATGTCACTGGCAGTATGCCTCGATTAATGTCCAACACTGTACCTGCAGGTGCTTTCTAGTTTTTGTAAGAGTTTGATTTTGCCTGTTTAGCCTGCAGTTTTGATTATTATACAAATAACATCTTCCAATGAAGTCCATGATATTCCATATTCTAGAAACAGCAGGGGGCATGGTGGTCTAGTGGCTACGCTACTGGCCAGCCAAGCAGGAGGTCCAGGGTTCAAATCCCGTCCCTGTCACCTCTGTTTGGTCGGGTCTTATTCCGCATTTCACCTGACATGTCCGGGCAGAATTGCATCCCTTCTCTGCCCAGGGCCAAGAGAAAAGGTCTAGTATTTAAGAGGGTCAGAAATGACTACAAAACCTATTATAATATTATATACTGTATATACAGGGTGTTCATGAACAACACCGACAAACCTATGCCACCCCCTACCTAGACACCAGAGGTTCATTTTATGTAGAGGAGTGATTGTGCCTGGGCCGCCTCATTACCGCGCAAATTGCCTTCAAGCAGGTAGTATAAAATATCCTGGAAGTTAGGCCACCCAATGAACTCTACCGCAGTCAGAAGGCTCTAGGAGGTCTGGGGGGCGGACTTTGTTGGTTTCTTGCCCACAGGTGGGAAGGCCTCTACGGCTAGTTATACCTGCAAATTCTATTTAAAAGTCAGAAGGAGCGATTAGGCAAAAATCGCTGAAGAGCAGGTGGGTCAATATCTCAGTAAGGAGGCGGTCTAGACATTGAGTTTGGAGCAGGCAGCACAAAGAAATCTGTATAGTTGAAACTAATGATATTCAGGTAAAGATTGAGAAAATCTAATATGGCGGCACATTGAAGAAATCCTTGAGTATGGCAGTTCTTTGTGGATTGAAAAAAGGCCAGGTATACAGTAGAGGAAATAAATCAAATTTTGAATGTGTATTACAAAGAGTGCATGTATCATACAGCGAAAAAGCAAGCCTGTAATTATTGATCCATATTCTTTGAGTGTTGTTTCTTAAATTTATAAGCAGTCGTGTAATCTTTATCGGAAGATTATAATTAAAATATTATTCTCTGGCAAAATCAACAGAAGCCCGGAAGGGTCACGTCGCACATTAAACTTTGTGCTGCACACTAAAAACTGATCTCTGGTGCACACTAAAATCTGTGTCATACACGAAACATCACAGGTGATCATTTCAAATTCCCGTTCCGGGGCAGAAGGTGCCGCACCGCTCAAAAGTGCACCGAAACTGTAAGATAGGAAGGGCCAGTTCCGCTTAAAAGTCCTCGCCTCACATTCGTCCTTGGGTGATTCCATGTGAAATGGGACGGTGTGCTCGACCATCTAGTACATTTTTTAAATATTTTCACCATCTATGGGTGACCTTGATATTGACCTGCTCAAACCGATTTTGGTTTTTAAAAAATCTGCCACCATCTTGGATTTACACTCATTTCTTCACCGCAGCGAGCAAAAACGAGCGTTTGCAAGGGTTCCGAAAAAAGGCTGCTGTTTGGTTTCTATTCAAGATAGGATGTTCTGGATTTCACTTCCTGAAAGAAGACATCTTGGCCTTTCAGAACATGTATATGGTTGCAAGATAACATCTTGGTAACTGGAACTTTAACATTTCGAAAAATTTCCGATTTCTGACCTAAAATTCGGCCAGAAGAGCTTGCTTGCAACCCCGAATTTACTTTACCATGGGTGGACACTGGACACCCTCCCAGTCGGAGGCGTGGGGCAGTAGTGATGTTAGAGGCTCCCTCTTATAAAAACATGTAACCAAAACTATTGACATTTGGCATTGACGTCACAAGCTCACATATGCCTATTACAAGTATTTTGGTTACATGGTCGGGAATGGTTGGCAGTCTAAAGGCAAATAATGAAGTTGTAATTGGAATGAATTCTGCTTAGATTTTGTAAAAAAAATTCTTGGACTTGACAAACGTACCGTAGTTCATATTAGCGATGTTTGCCATTTTGGCTAAAATAAATAAATAAATACCTTTAAACACACATATGTATGTATTGGCAACCATTTTGAGACATCATTTGTGGCAAAGGAAAAATAAATTTACACGCATGTCATCAATAGATTTCCTGCAATTCACAGTTGCCATTGCTCGGTGTAAATTGGAATCAAGTTACAGGCCCTATACTCAATTTTTTTTTTTAAAGTAGTCCATGAGATGCGCCAGTTGGTCCCGATTTTACTTGCACAAACAGAGAATAATCCTCACACCCTGAAAATGGAACCAGTCAGGATATGGAAAAGAGGAAAAGCTCCTCTTGCACACGTAACATCTGAATTAATTTGGATTTATGATGCCAGACAGGAGGCATTTAAAATAATATTTCAACTGCTCAAGTAGTGTAGGAATTTAAAAATATATTTCTCTACCCCCACTCTTTTTTCACTCTTGCCCTTGTTCTATTGGGCCATTCAATTATTATTAACCGCACTGCAGGAGTGGAAATGACAAATTTGTTGACGGGGATTGGAAAAATTTAATCAACCTTTGATTTGAGGTAATATACTGCAAATTAATTAATAATGGCTGCCTGTAGTATAGGGTGTTGATAAAATTGAAGATGCAATAATTAGTACCAGTTACACATCTCTTGTATTTTGTAAAATATTACACTTTTGCAAATAGTACAGTTCAGAGATAGTACAGCTCCGAGTATCTTGTGTCACACAACTTATAATGTAAATTGTCACCCATGGAATCTTGGATCATTAGGATTAAGAAAGAGATTAAGATCACTAAAAATATAACAAAAAAAATCACCTTTGTGATATGAAAATTTCCTCTCAGATAATTATGACTGGATTCTACTTTAGTGCAGTACACTATCTGGTTTCCAAAAATCAATCCGGCTAAAAACAATAGAAAATACAATGTTTCAACCCAATATAACATATTTCCTGAAGTTACAAAAATGCGGCTTTTTCGCTGATTAACTTTTACCATGATTATCAACCTCATTGCCATTGCATGGCATCAAGCTTTGAGCCAGTAAATTAACACTAAAACTCTCAAATTGCAGGCGAGTTTCAATTATCCACACTAATCATGCCCAAGTGTCCAAATAATCCTGAAGCCAGGAGTGGAGGTGGATGGAAGTGAAATAAATATTATTTTGCACGAAATATAAAAAAATTTCAAGTACTAACTGGTGTCGTCATTGTTGTTATTATGCAAGTCACAAAATACATAATTACAGTACAGTATTTGATGAAAAACTGTAAATTTATTGCTCGCTCGTGAAAAGTCTGTTATATTTTTTTTGTTTTAAAGCCAATATTCTAGCCTTGACTGCTAAATCTCTCCACTTCTTTAGCCACAAAATGTGCATAGATGTTGAAGTAGAATGTTCTATACTGAAGTAGGATAGTGGGATGATCAGATATTCAGAGGTTGGATAATAATAATCAGGTTTCTACTGCACGTGCAAGTCCCAATGCTTGACTACATCACTCGCTGCTATACAAAATGAGTGCAAGTGACAGGTAAATTCACAGCACACCTCCACATAGCAGAACCTAGTAAATAGTGGTTTTAAAAAAATGCCAGTGGAGGTCTGGAAAATATGGGAATCTGGATAATCAAGACTCGCCTGCACTTATATCAACGTTTGTCCTACATCTAATGCATTACAGAAGCCTGAACAACAACTCAGGTATCTGTAACTAAATTAAGAGTGGTGTTAATTGCTTGATATGTATCACCCAACACAATCAAGTTCATGCTCAACATTTACAGGATCAGATCATATGCAACACCATCAACCCTTGCCAACACATAATTATGGCACATGTTTACAATATTACTTATGAATGCAGAGGTATAAAATGAAAAGGACATTGTACAAAATATTAGGTACGAAGTAATAGGAAATACCTTGCTTTGTCCTACCAGCACTAACTCACAGTTCACATACTTGATAAAAATCTTCCCAGCCTCATCCCACATGTTGCACTACATCGATGCTATCCTAGTGACAAGCCTATTTCAGGCCCTGGATGTAATTAAAATTGTGTAATATGCAAACAGTGGGCACATTTTAACTCACAAACATGAAGACACACGTTCCTTTTTTTCAGTATTCATTGCCACTGACTTCTGGGAAACTATCTCGGATCATCCTTTCTAACACTTGATGGAATTACTAACACACATACTTGATTACATGTCTCCCCACCCCCAAACTGATTATTAAAAAGCAAAAATCCTTGAAACATTACGCATCAATGCGTGCTGTTCTTGTCACTTGTTCTCGTCAATGTGAGAAAACTGCATCTGTGCTTTGAGAAATCCTTGACATATCTCTTGCATTGGGAACACTTGGAAAAGCCATGCATCCTGGTATGATTCTTATAACACAATTTGGAGTTACACTTGTGTTGGCAAATAAGACAGGTATATTTCACAATCTTCACATTCAACTGACCTTGCCTCACATAATTCCCATTTGAGTGGTTACTTGTTCGATGAGAAGTCTGACATCCAGTCGGCCTCTCTCTTTGATTGCTTGCCTCTTGGGATTTTCGTGGGGATTTTTCCACGTTCAAGGTGCAGTGGAGTCTCTGGAGTTCCCGAGGACCTC
Source organism: Catajapyx aquilonaris (assembly GCA_000934665.2). Classification (NCBI taxonomy): domain Eukaryota; kingdom Metazoa; phylum Arthropoda; class Diplura; order Dicellurata; family Japygidae; genus Catajapyx; species Catajapyx aquilonaris. The sequence goes on along the minus strand of JYFJ02006212.1, from coordinate 4,712 downwards.
TGCGACTTTTAAGCTGCTTCCTTTCCTGGCANAATCTCTCTTTGATTGCTTGCCTCTTGGGATTTTCGTGGGGATTTTTCCACGTTCAAGGTGCAGTGGAGTCTCTGGAGTTCCCGAGGACCTCTGCGACTTTTAAGCTGCTTCCTTACCTGGCACTTCTTCTCGTGTGGCAACAGTCTGGTCGTACTTACAAACTTCTGGTTACAAAACTTGCACACAATTACTTTAGACGTCACATGAACTTGCTCGATGTGATGCTTAGCTTCATCCTCGGTAGAAAATTGCATATTACATGAATCACACCTAATGTCTTGGTTCTCTGGTTCTAAATCTACCACAACTACTCCACTACTAGAAGGTGTGGTATCTGGACTGGAAAAGAAATTCTGGCCATCTTCACTAGTGCTAGTTTCCGCAGCAGGTATCCGAGTCCATTGAATATCCGGATTAAAGTCTAGAGCCAGAATCAACTGCTCAAATTCAACAAACCGGCTCACACTCAGCTTGAGATTCCCAGTGTAAATCAGACTAAGGCAAGCTTCTACTACAACCTTGCGGAACTGATGCAACAAAATTGCATCAGCTGATGGTGTCTCCTTCAAAAGTGACTGTATATAAGGAACCATTGCATAGAGGACCAGCTTGTGGGCAGCAACATGTCCGTCACGGCACACAATGATGATGTCCTCCTCAACTGCCTGAAGCATCTCACAAAAGCTTGACGGGGCAGTGACGTGCAAACGTGCCATTGGAGACTCCATGGTGATATTCTGAAACAAGATTAAGCCACATGATGAATCGATTATGGAACCAAATGAAATATTTTGCTTATATTTAAAACGTCCAAAAAATGTCTGTGAGTGCCTTTCCTGGTAAGCTAAAGGTGAATTTAGACAACTGAATTGCTATCCAAGAGGGAATGGCATACTTAACTACTTGTTGCATAGCAATACCATGTAAACTGTGTCTTAGGCACTGGTATCATCAGTCCAAAAAGAATTGTCCCTCGCGTCGAGCGGGCAGCCATGCGTCAGGATGAAAGGAACCAGTTAACTGGTTGCTTTCATCCTGACGCGTGGCTACCCGGTCGACGCGAGGGACAATTCTTTTTGAACCGTTGATACCAAAGCAACTTTGATGGAGGTCAATCCAACAGCCACTGCATCACACAGGAAAGCAGTAATTGTTACATCCAAGCCCACTGCACACTTCACAGAGTGCTATCATTTGAAATAAATGTGGTCACTTAACCCTCAACTTGAAACGTGGGGTCCGTTTTGGACCCCATGGTATATTTATATCACTATTCTGAAGCAAGTTTCTGTCAAAATGAAAAATCCCACACCTCCATTCCTCAAATAAACTCTTTCATACCAGAATATTATGAGCAACGAAAAAAAATTTTAAAGTGAGTTAGGCCCATATTCATAATGCACATTCTCAACCCGGGGTTGAGGAACCCCGGGTTGAGAGCGGGTTGGGGTTAACCCGGGGGTTGAGCCCGATCCGTATGCATAATGTCGAACATCCGCAGGGTTGAGTCGACTCTGCGTTTCAACCCCAGGGCTTACCAGGCTTGGAAACAGGCATACATTTCGTGACGTCACACTACCCAATACCGTACCGTATCGGACGCGGCGCTAGCACTCTCACGCGGGCGGGTCACGAAACGGCCCTGTGCTTGGCAAATGAGTGAAAATAACTGATGACTAACTTACCATTTAATTTCGAACGGTGGAATTTTCGTCATACTACTAGTTACTGCTAAGTTACAAGTAACTATAGAAGTACGACAAAAATTCCACCCTAACTTATACTAACTTACTACTAACTGCTAACTACGCTACTAACTTCCACTGGTACAATCTTGTACGACCATAATTACGTTGCCGCATAGCTCTGCTACATATACGCAAATGTGTAATTAATACGAAGAGCTAATAACTTTTGTTAACACCCAATGACATTAAAATATATAATTGCTGCAGTAGACTTGGCCACTTTTGATCTCAGACCCATCACTAGCCATTATTGTTACCCAACTTTGCAGTATATTGTAAAATATACGCCTGTAAATGAGCTGACTATTGGACCAAATAGCAAGTGATGACCATCCTCCGCCTCAACCCCGAGTTCAACCCCGACCCTGCATTAGAATTCCATTATGAATACGGGCCTTAATGTCATTAAAATGCTCACTAGTCGTCTTGGGGTCCAAAAAAGGACCCCACGTTTGAAGTTAGCAACGCGTTTTTTCCTGACCCCAATCATCCACAGCAAATTCATGGAGTGACATGCATAATGGCAGAGTAGAAAGCAAAAATGACCCATGTAATAATTGAAGACGTTACTTGCCAAAGGGCCCAACTCAACGAGGTGAAATTTTTCAGGAGAGACTAAAAACTGCATATCTGCGTGATTGCTCCATTTAGAGTTTCTCAGTTTATGATGCTCATAGGGCACCATTATAACACCTAGTGGCATAGACATCATCTAGTGGAAAGCAATAGGTCAGAGTCTATTGAAGGTCAAAATCAGTGAAGTTGGGTCCTATACCAGTCCATTGCTACCCCGGTGAGCTTACCAGATCTCCCCCACCGAGGGGGATTGGGCACGGTCGGCGCTTGAGTCAAGCGCCAGGACAGGTGGCACCTTACCTAGCGGGGCAATTCTGAACCATTATGGTCGACTCCGATTGGCTGGAGTCTTAAAGGCCTCCTTGGGCCACAACATGGCTCTCCACATCATGAGGCCTTTCAGGCCAATTGGAGTCGAACCTGATGGTTCAGAATTTCCCCGCCAGGTAAGGTGCCACCTGGACTGGCACTTGACTCTAGCGCCAACAGTGGCCAACCCCCCTCAGTGGGGGAGATCAGCGAAGTTCAAGGGGGTAGCAATGGACTGGTATAGGGAGTGAAGGGGGGCTGCGTTTCATACTGACAACCAAAGTAACTCTTCTTACCCTCCTGAATTTTGAGAATTTTTGGATTTTATCATTCTGCTTGGCTTAGAATGCTGAGAAAACATCACCTGCGCCGCTAATTTCCACGTTAGCAGGGTGCAAATACAGCCAAAAGGCAATATTCCGAAGCCACAACACCTGCATCCGGTCGCGAGTCGCCTTTCACAGCGAGTCTGTAGCACTCTCCGGTGCCGCGAAGGAGAAGGGTCATCTTGCACGCTTTCAAGTCGAAGGCAAATTATAAAATGGAGAGCCAGGACTCCAAGGCTCTTCATTGTTATAATCGCCTTCAAAGCGTGCGAGATGGCCCTTCTCCTTCGCGGCACCGGAGAGCGCTACAGACGCGAGGTGAAAGGCGACTGGGCAGCCGGGACCGGCGACTCGCAACCGGATACAGCTAGGTGTTGTGGCTTCGGAAGATCGCCTTTTGGCTGTATTTTCACCCTGCTAACGTGGAAATCAGCAGCGGAGGTGATGTTTTCTCAACACTATAGGCCAAGCAGAATGTAAAAATCCAAAAATCCAAAAATTTTCAAAATTCAGGAGGGTAAGAAGAGTTACTTTGGTTATGAGGGTTAAGTATATCTAATGTATGGAAAACAAGAGAAGGATCTGACGTCATAGTTTCTTCCAGTGTTGCTTTTTGTTGACACTGTTTACTCGTATTGTTCTGCGAGAGTATTTCCAGGGAAACAATGATGACGTCAGATCTTTCTCTCATTTTCGGTACATTACTGTAAAGAGCGGAGGGGTCCCCTTTGGCACAGGCTGCTTCTAGAGCACACCGCTGAATGTGTTCCAACATGTACCTGATATTTAGCGTCATGTATAAAAAACTCATAAAAGACTGTCCAGCCCGGTCCAGCCATTGACTGTAAGGCCCCAAAGGGTTACATCAGCAGGGTGGGCCACAAATGATATCTGATTCGGTTCTCTTGTATTCAAAAGGCTGGTCCTATCCTCAAGTACCGGCCCACCGTTTAACACCCGCATATTTACCTGGACGTGGGACACGTGATTTGGGATTAGTCCTCGTTCGAATACCGGAACGCCGGAAGGCTCCATTCCTATGAATGTCAGGACAAGTCGAACTACTGCCACTGCCTTCCCTGCTTCTGCTTCTATCCGGAGTCGAATCAGCTACGGAATGCGGCCTGGGCCTGTGGGCCAGAGGGAACAGCTCGTGACGTCGTGACAGACGAGGCCGGAAGAGGCGAACGTGTGCAGAGACTGCACGCCGGACTGCACACCTCGTCGATATTCTTCGGTCCAGTATCGATATGAGTCACATGTGTCGATAGACTCGCCCGGTGGTGCTCGCCCCTAGTCTCAACCCAGGGCCCGACCTGACCTTTGACCCGGGGATCAATTCCTTTTCTTTTTTACGTTCCAGGAATCGAACCCACAACCGCCCTGAACCTTCTCTTCTTCAACTCACGTGCTTCTGACAGACGATTCGGAATCGTTTCTCCCCAAACAAGGTTGCCAGCTCACACATTTTAACTAGCCAACCGTAGCAGACACATACCGGAAATTTAAACTATGTAAAACCGTAGATATTTGCTAATAGATTATGCAGAACATGATAAAAATTTAAATTAATATAAGGTTTGCTTTCAAATTTAGATCTGAGCACCATTTTCGGCGGGAGGAGGCATAATTTCCTTATCCACATCTAGGTTGGCGAGCCGATGCCGAATCCAAGTGCTTCGGCAAAATGCCGCCAGGTGGCTGCAAATAAAAAAGGACA
>JYFJ02006211.1:0-20705 GCA_000934665.2 Catajapyx aquilonaris | reverse complement strand
TTGCAAATTTTCAACTCTCTCGTATCTGGGCATGCGCAGTTGGCTCCTCGCGGCTCCTCGTATGCGAGAATCTCGTACGTGGATACCGGCCTTGATGGCCAAAGTCCCTTCGAAATCTTCAATGGATTTAAAGTTATTTTTAAAATGCTTGGTAAAGTAAGTAGTGGGACACCCCGTAGGGTCCTTGGCGTAGTTGGGAACAAGAAACTGCCACACGTCGCTTTGGGCCTTACTGAAGTAGCCATCACGACACGAAATTTGCGTCCTGACATTTTAGTTTAGTCCAGAAAGCGTTCTGGCCTTTTTATAAAGAGCATTTCGGGGTCTGGCCGTTTTGAAACGACCACTCCGCGGAGTGGGTGGTTTGAAAATGGGCATTCCGCGGTCTTGCTGTTTTTTTTGCCCAATATGGCCGTTTTCTGGGTTTGAACCTAACATATACACTGTATTCCCGACTATCCAGGTGCGGATTATCCGTGCATGGCTAAGACAAAGAAAGGCCACCAGAAATGTCAATTTTTATGGCAGAAAGAAATGTAACACACTTTTCCAGAAGACAAACTACAGATCTACAGAATTTTTATTTATTTATTAAATCTTATTTAAAGCTGTCAACTGGCCAACAGGCCAACAACAATAATAGTACCTACACTATAAGAGAGGGACGGGTGTGGTTCAGGTGTGGATGGAACAACCTGAGGAAGGGTTGATGTGACGAGAGAGGCGACACGTATTGTTAACTCGACGGAAGTTAGCTAGCTACTGAGGAGTTATTCCTCCCATTGTGCATCGCGGAACGGAGGCCAATAGGAAGCGTTGCGGTAACAACAATATGCCCAGGACCAATCAGAATGCTTATACATGCAACGAAGGATTTTAATATTACAGATAAAGTTTGACTTCTCTTTCCGTGTCTACAGGTGATGCACGCAGTGTCCATCTGGCTGACCGTGACCCTGGCAGTGTGGCGATACCTTGTTGTGTGTTGGCCCAGCAGGTGTAAAGAGTGGTGCAGCCAGACCAGGGCCAAGTGGACAGTGGTCAGCGTGTTTGTCACTGTGGCCATCCTGCACACTCCTTACCACTATATCTACCAAATAAAACCTCGCGGGTCTTATTACGGAAATTACTATGCCCCGTTAATGAACAACGATGTCACCCATGAGTTTGGAGTCACAGTCATAGCCACCTTCTACATAACGGCCATCTTGATGAAGCTGGTTCCGTGCGTGATGCTGGCAATTCTGACGTTGAGGCTGGTCTGGACACTGGTCGAGGCCAAGAGGAGGAGGAGGGACATATTGAGGAACATCACCGAGGTGGACCGAAAGATGGAGAGGACCACAAGGATGGTGGTGGTGGTCCTCTTTGTCTTTTTGGTCGCCGAGTTCCCAGGAGGAATTCTGACTCTTCTGGTCGCCATCAGGGGATTCGGCTACTTCAACGACTGCTACCATTACATGACAAGAATTCTGAATGTGACTGTCCTGCTGGTCAGTGCCATCAACTTTGTTCTCTACTGCACGATGAGCAAGGAATTCAGGGACACCTTCAGACAACTGTTTGTTCCCAAGAGAGTATACTCCCTTGGGACCAGCACTTCCTGGATTAGAAAAAGATTGAATCGTGCACAAGATGTTGATGGTGCAATTGGAAGTACAGACTCGCCTTCCATTGTGACCATTTCCTGCAGTCCTTGTGACAACGGGCCCTGCAGTGAACACAAAAGAGGCTAGAACGGTTCGTGCAGTTCCTACTCCATCACCGTCGGGGTCCAAATTTCCCTCGCCTTAAATAAATCACTTTGCTGTGTCTGATCGGTCCTTTCCCATAATCCTCTGCCACCCATTAACTTTACCCAAGTCAAAAGGGGTTTCAATAAGCAGTGGTTCTTGTTAGAACTTACTGTTGTGACGCTCCTCACTATAGAGAGCAGCGGAATCTGTTGGGTACGCGAGAAAGTCGTGAAGCGGCCTTGCTGCAGGCTGGTCTCAATAAATGGGTTGTCTCGAACCTGTTGTATTATTGGACCACGACCATCAGTGACCTTGGGGGATCAGGAGGATGACATCAGGAGGTCAACCCTCACAATGTTGTCATGCAGCATAAAAACAAGTTGGTTCCGTGCCTGTTGCTGACCTTCCTGACTTACTTATTACACGAGTGTCTCTTTGTGAGGATGAGATAAGACGTCTATTTATCACGTCATTGGCAAGCGCCAAATGCTTAATACCAATAATTGCATATTATCCGTTGATGTTCTGAAGCCCGTCTCCTAAATCCAAGGTATCTCTGGTCAATAGCGTAACTTTTATGCAGCCATAAAATGGTACGAACGACTCATTCTCTTCAGGTCTGAAAATGGCCAATAAAAATCCAGACATCCTAGGAATATGACTATTTGATCGGATGCATGACGCAATTAAACTGTACCAACTATTCTCGTGCAGAGCGTAAGTGAAGGGCTTTCAGACGTCAGCAGGCCGCATCGCCTGCCCCAAACGAAGTCATGTATCTGCGCATACAATTCGCTGTTCTCCTGGTGTTGGTCACTTGCGACGCTCTACTCATAAGGAAGGCGGGTATGTAAATATTTATTATATATTAATAAAAATTCACTTGTCAAGAAAAATGTTTTGGCTAGCTACGCGATTATTAACCCGCTCTCAGTTTTACCAGTAAGCTCACAATGCGATGCTGCCATTAACCACGGAATGCTGGTATCGGCACACACTGCTCTTTGCACTGAGCAATGCCTGAATAGTTTTATTCCACACATGCATGCACCTGCATTTGTTCCATTTTGGTGTGTAAATTTATTTACCTCGTGCATAAATGCGGGCAATTATGCATCGGCTGCGTGTTTTTACGCACTTTTGATTTGCAGTGCGTAGGGTGTTCAAGAAGCCGGTGAGAACCGGACCATGTAAGCCTATCGAAGAACAATGGCAGCCCCCACCTAAGCCTTGCCACTGCTACCGGGAACCTCCTCGTCCTCCTCCTCCGAATAACCAAAATGCGAGGGAGATGGTGCTGCGGGTCATACGCAAGATATGGGAGAGAGACGAGGAGACTGGCGAGACGGAGCAGATCACCTTGGAGAGCCTGAAGAAGAGCCTCTTCAACATACTGGACGATGTAGCCATCCTCAAGGTCTTCCTGGGTACGTACACTTCACTATTACTCTGTGTACATGCTTCATCCATTTAATATGAACCATTATTGTACAGCCCTCCAGCAAGAAGGAGAGATCGTTCCGTTCCAGGAGGAGGTTCCAGGACTAGTGGTCATCTTCCGCGCTTGACCATTTTCATCGGAAGTGTCCAACAAGGAAGAGAGCAGAAGCGATGCAATTATAAGCTTTCAAAAAATAAAGTCCGAATACGTTCAATTTTGCAATTACGGGATTCATTGCGTCTAATATTTTTGGGGACACCACTCTTACAGGAAATATTGTAGACATGATCACATTACTTGAGTCTTGCTCATATTCATGAGCGATTACTTATTACATACGAGTGTCTTTTTGTGAGGATGATATAAGACGTCTAATTATCACATCATTGGAAAACGACAAGTGTTTAATACCAATAATAATTGCATATTATCTGTTGATGTTCTGAAACCAGTCTCCTAAATCCAAGGTATATCTCTGGCTTGATCTCTGGTCAATACCGTAACTTTTATGCAGCTGATATACCATATATACCTTTGTTAACAAAATTATAATGACGAAGGTTCTTTTAACCCTTAACTACGTAGGTGGAGCCTGAGAGGCTCCAAGCACTATTTAAACGCATGTAACTTTTTTATCGAATTTTATTTTCCCCTGTCCTTCCGTGACTTTGTCAGACAAACCTTCCTAAGCATGAAAAGGAAAGAAAAATTTTTTTAGTCCCTATTGTTTGGTTTAAAAAAATTCGTAACGAGGAACAGGTCCCTCCTGGACTCTATACTGGCTCTACCTATGCAGGTGAAGACTGAGCGGCTCAAGCATGATGTAACCATTTAATTAAGAATTTTTCCCTGTCGGAATATGCTGACTCAGCGTGTGATTTTTACGTTATCGGAAGCCTAATGATCTGAACTGCACTTTCTGTATGTGAAAAGTCCAATATAACAATTTAGTTGATAAGCAGAAATTTAAATATACCGTTGGAGCCTCTCAGGCTCCACCTACGTAGTTAAAGGTGTTTCACCCACCTACGTAGTTAAGGGTTAATAAATTGACTTCTGGTGTTAGCTTGCGAGTGTTTAAATGGTCAGATATACTACACTGTGTTGGTTTTAATTTAGTGATACTTAATCTTCTCTCTGGTAAGGTATTTCGTAGGAATTGAGGCCTCCAGTCACGATATATATGGCTTACGCTTTAACCAAAAAATTACTACTGTACTATCACTACTGCAATTATGCAAGACACTGGTAGTGAAGGGAGATAACTTGTAAAATTTGATAACAATGGGACATTTGACAATGGGTCTCTCTCATAATAATCACTTGTAGTACCTCATCTCCACTTTCTATTTTCTAAATTCACCATATCATGTTGTAATTGTTTCGATGGTATCTCGTACTCTTGCCGTCCTATATTATTTTTGTTTGGTTTATTAACCTTTGCATATATGAATCATCATCAACCTTTGTTAAGGACGAATCACTTTCCATTTTCATTAACAATAATCCATTTCTGTTTCAGTTAGCACACCCGGCGTAGCCATAGGCACCACCAAGTGTCCAGTTTTCTGTTTTCTCCACTGGCTCCTTCCATTGTACTAATTACTTGGTAAACGTACGGCATGTGCTGTACAACCAAGACTAACATTTTATATCCTGCACATTACTTTCTACTTTACCCAAGGCAAAGATTGGTGAGTGGTTTCAGTAAGCAGTGGTTCTTGTTAGAACTTACTGTTGTGACGCTCCTCACTAGAGGGCAGTGGAATCTGTTTGGTGTGCGAGAAAGTCGTGAAACGGCCTGGCTGCAGGCTGGTCTCAATAAATTTGTTGTCTCGAACCTGTTGTATTATTGGACCACGACGCTCAGTGACCTTGGGGGATCAGGAGATTATGTGCATATTAGGTGACATTATAGTCCTCCAAGGTTATGCCAAATGGCTGATATTTAAATGGCGGGATATGTCACTTTTCACTCCGATAGACACAGCTTATTGTTCCGACGCTATTCTCATTATGCAATTATTTTTACATGATAGCGTCTGCACATCAGTTAATTTGAGTGAACAATATATCGTGGGCAAGTTGACGTGGGAGCAAATCAAATGGCGGTCAGAAGTGCCTCAACATGAAGCCGTCTTACAATAATGGAAGCATGCTCAAAAGCGGCGTAATATAATAAAGCGTCGATGTATTTGTCACGCTGTCGCTACACGTGATTGGCATGTCCGTTCTTCACGGACTGTGCTCATTCGTTTTGTGTGCAAATTGTTATTCAAGTATGAGGAGCCAATCACACTTCGAGTCATACGGATATATTTCGTGCTGTTCTGATGCATTTTAATCGCCGGTCACAGGCCTCGCTGAGAAGACGACCGATTCTGGCTCAGCACAATGAGGTACGAGTATTGCGGAGGCGACTTCAAGCTCCGGATAGACAAGTTCACTGGTCTGGTCCACCCTCCACTGGCCCTTGCCATGTGCTCATTGGGCTCCGTGTCCAACGTCCTGTGCGTCGTTGTGTTGACCAGGCCCAGGATGGCGTCCCCCACCAGCATCATCCTGGTGGGACTGGCCCTTTCGGACATCCTGGTGCTGCTGGCCTACGTGCCCTTTGCGGCCATCCAGGCTGCCATCGGGGACAAAGTGGAGTACGGTCTGAGTGGCACCTCCAAGTCATACTCCTTGTCTGCCTACTCTCTCTTCAACAGCATTTTCAATAAGGTATGAAGCAGCCCTTACTGCTTTTTAGCTATATTAATAGAAAAGCAATTAGATCATGTTTGGCACTTCTTTCCGTATTGTATGCAGGTGATACACGCCGTGTCCATCTGGCTGACTGTGACCCTGGCAGTGTGGCGATACCTCGTTGTGTGTTGGCCCAACAGGTGTAAAGAGTGGTGCAGTCAGACCAGGGCCAAGTGGACAGTGGTCAGCGTCTATGTGAGTGTCACCATCATGCACACTCCTTTCTACTACGTGTACCATGTGGAACATCGCGGGTCTTATTACGAAAATGACATTGTCCGGTCACTATACAGCGGTGTCACCCTGGAATTCGGAGTCACCATCATAGCCGCCTTGTGCATCACGGCCATCTTCGTGAAGCTGATTCCGTGCCTGTTGCTGACCTTCCTGACCTTAAGGTTGGTCTGGGCGCTGGTCCAGGGCAAGAGGAGTAGGCGGGACATATTGGGGAACATCCGTCCAATTATGGGGACAACCACCGAGGTGGACCGCAAGATGGAGAGGACTACAAGAATGGTGGTGGTGGTCCTCTTTGTCTTCCTAGTCACTGAGTGTCCGGAGGGAATTCTGCTTCTTCTGTCTGCGATATATGGCGACGGATTCTATATCGACTGCTACTATTACGTGACAAGAATTCTGGATGTGATTGTCCTGCTGAACAGTGCCATCAACTTTGTACTCTACTGCACGATGAGCAAGGAATTCAGGGACACCTTCATAGAACTATTTGTCCCCAAGGGAGGGACTTCCTGGATTAGAACAAGGCTGACTCTCGCACAAGATGTTAATGCCATTGGAAGGACAGACTCGCCTTCCGTTGTGACCATTTCCTGTAGTCCTTGTGGCAACGGGATACGCGGTGAACACAGAAGAGGTTCCTGCAGTTCCTACCCCAAGATTCCGCAACACCACTGTCCGAGTCCGAACTACCCTCACTCTTAGATCACTCTGCTGTGTCTCATCTGATTGTCCTTTCCCATAATCCTCTGCCATCCGTTAATTTTACCCAAGCCAAAGTGTTGTGACGCTCCTCACTAGAGGGCAGTGGAATCTGCTGGGTGTGCGCGAAAGTCGTGAAATGGCCTGGCTGCAGGCTTGTCTCAATAAATGGGTTATCTCGAACCTGTTGTATTATTTAACGCCAAGGTTATGCCAAATTGCTGCTATTTGGAGGTCGGATATGTCGCTTCCACTTTACACTCTGATGGACACCGTTTATTGTTCTGATGCTATTACTATATTATGCAACCTGCCGGATTATACACTAATGTTGTAGCAGAGTCTCAGGTGATGCAGCGCGTGGCCTTATGGAAAAAATGTTATATACAGAATAAAGCCCTATTTTTGTAATTACTGTAGTATTGAAGCTAGAAAATTTCTTGCATTTCACATGTGAATGTAAGCTCACTAGCAGCAAAATTAACTGCTTAAAAGTAAGCAGATTAGTGCCGTTAAATGTGCTAACAGCTACTGGATGAATCGCCAATGATTTTTACGGGATCATTAAACGGTGCGAACGACTAATTCTTTTCTGTCTTGAAAATGGCGAATATGCGGCACCATATCAATCTCGCGAACGTTTTGACCATCATAGCCATGATGCAATCAGGCCATAAATTAACTCTCACTTTTACAATGTTCAAGTGCTAGTGAAGTGCGGGTCTGGCCGTGAAGGAAGAGCCGGAAAGACATGTTTCTGCGCATAAGCTTCCCACTTTTCCTGCTCTTGGGTGCTTGCGACTGTGCTGAACTCGTGCGCAAAACTAGTATGTAAACACTTCATAAATAATAATAATAATAATATAATAAATATTTTACTCTGTATTTTTCAAGAGTTTGTTTATAATCACTAAAAACGTTTCGGCATCAAACGAAACTTGTCTCGAGCTTAAACGCTTCCTGGATTTTTCTTCGTGACAATTAATTTTTTAAGAAAAAACTCGTTGACATAAAATAAAAATTTCGTTACATCATTATTATGCTGAAATTCTCAATTAAAAAAATAAAGAGGTGATGCTGACCTTTCGTGACCTTGCCATTTTGAAGTATCACAAGTTGGCTGATTTACACACCGAAATCATAAAAAATTATACGAATATTGTGATAGACGTGAGGATGAGATAAGACGTCTAATTATCACATCATTGGCAAGTGCCTAATGTTTAATACTGACCAATTATAATTATTACATATTATCTGTTGATGTTCTGAAACCCGTCTCCTAAATCCAAGGTATCTCTGGTCAATACCGTAACTTTTATGCAGCCATTAAATGGTACGAACGACTCATTCTCTTCAGGTCTGAAAATGGCCAATAAAAATCCTAGGAATATGACTTATTTGATCGGACGCATGACGCAATTAAACTATACCAACTGTTCTCGTGCAGAGCATAAGTGAAGGGCGTTCAGACGTCAGCAGGCCGCATCGCCAGCCCCAAAGGAAGTCATGTCTCTGCTCATACCATTCGCTGTTCTCCTGGTGTTGGCCACTTACGACTGCGCCCAACTCATAAGGAAGACCAGTATGTAAATATATGCTTATCTCTCCTCTTATGTTTTGCCATGGCTTAAGAATGGCTTAGAATGTCCTGTGTAAGACGAAATGACTGAACCTCCACAGGAAGCTCATTAGCTGATAACGACGTGTCCTCAAACGACAAGTCAGGAGAAGGACCTGAAGTGGGGGTCAGAATGTTCTCGCTGTCGCTGCCCCTGCCCCTGCCCCTGCCGATAGCGCTGCCGCTGCCATCAGTGACGTTCTCGATGTCGAGGGCGCCGACAGGGCCCAGACCATGTAGGCCTATCGATCAACAATGGCGGCCCCCACCTATGCCTTGCAACTGCAACCGGAAACCTCCTCCTCCTCCTCCGAATGACCAAAATGCGAAGGAGATGGTGCTGCGGGTCATACACAAGATATGGGAGAGAGACCAGGAGACTGGTGAGACGGAGCAGATCACCTTGGAGAGCCTGAAGAAGAGCCTCTTCAACACACTGGACGATGTCGCCATCCTCAAGGTCTTCCTGGGTACGTACACTTCACTATTACTCTGTGTACATGCTTCATCCATTTAATATGAACCATTATTGTACAGCCCTCCAGCAAGAAGGAGAGATCGTTCCGTTCCAGGAGGAGGTTCCAGGACTAGTGGTCATCTTCCGCGCTTGACCATTTCCATCGGAAGTGGCCAACAAGGAAGAGAGCAGAAGCGATGCAATTATAAGCTTTCAAAAATAAAGTCCGAATATGTTCAATTTTGCAATTAGGGGACTCATTGCATCTATAATATTTTTGGGGACAACACTCTTACTGGAAATATTTTAAAGTGTATAGACATGATCACATTACTTGGTCTTGCTCATATTCATGAGCGATTACCTACTTATTACACTCTTTGTGAGGATCAGATAAGACGTATAATTATCGCATCATTGGAAAACGCCCAAATGTTTAATTACAAGGAATGGAAAAGTTAAACAGAATAAAGCCCTCGTTTTGTAATAATTAGTATTGAATCAATTGTCAATTCATTACGACTAATTTGGCGACGGAACTAGTGCTAAGTTATGCACTAATTTCTCATATTCCGACATGCTGCCTGGTTACTTGTCGTTAAACATCGTGATTGCAAATTACTACTGGTATATAATCATGCTGGTAATCAGGTAGAACATGAACACATCTGATGAGGTCATAAATGTACTGAAGTAATATTAAGCAGCTTGCTTATAGACGTTGCATATTGGATGATGATATTAAGCCGAATGGAAGCATTGTTGCGCATTGTTGTTAAGTAATGCAAGTTTGTCTATTTATTATTAGTCAGGACGTTAAGGAACGAAAAATGGGTCAGCCCTGCCCCATACCCTTCAATTATTGCAGAAATTCTTGATGATTCCAGAGCCAAATAATGTTGTTCCACACGTTGCAAAGTCAGTAGATAAAAACTCCTGTCAAGGTGAGCCGGTACATGATCATTTGTGTCGTCACACATCGCATCACACGCAATTCAAAACATTAAACTGGACACTACCGTACTGTACACGCAAATTGTGTCGTGCAAAGTTATATGCGTCGTAGCTTATTTTATATATTAGTTTCTGACCCTAAAAATAGTAAAGATACGTACTAAAAATTTGACGGCCTTCAATATACTGCATTTATTTAACTGGACATTATGTTATTAATTTTTTTTGTTGAATTCCCCGCGATTTTGGCGGTTTTATGGCGGCACACACTATATAATTATTATACAAATTCGCCATGTAAAAATTACACATAATAAAACAAGGATAACGACAAAAATAGTATAAAAATATAAATTTATTAAAATATATCTACACACTTTCAACAGGGAGCATATACTACATAAGAGGCGGAAACATTCCATTTCCGCGTCTCTCTGTTTTGGGGCGTTGCCAAGGCTGGCGGCCATTTTGAAGTGGGGGCAACGCCAAAGAGGTATAAATAGGGTACAGGCAAAAATAGGGTCCGCCATCTTTGATTAGCGCGTGTTCTTGCCGTGTAGTCGCCATGGCCGCCAAAACCATCAATGATGGCGGACCCTATTTTTGCATGTACCCTATTTATACATCGTTGGCTTTGCCCCCACTTCAAAATGGCCGCCAGCCTTGGCGACGGCCCCAAACAGAGAGACGCGGAAATCAATGGCGCCTCTTATGCAGTATATGCTCCCTGCTTTCGATGTACTGTACAAATTATAATCAATAACAGTTGGTTAATCATGATTATTTTGTCCGATGGGTGTTTTTCTCTTTGACTTGTGGCGGCTCTCTGTCATAAACCGCGTTGTCTGTCATGTGAATGGCCGCGTCTGAAGTCACGGCCTGGTGCCGCGTTCCGATCGCGGTTCGTAGACAGGACAAGCAGTCCTTCTTGGCACTCCAGAGTTCCTTCAAGGTCTGCCTGAACTCGAAGCTCGTGGCGCAGTACAGCACAAAGTGTACGGCGCAGTTCAGAAGGACGATCGTCTCCAGAAGTTTGGTCAGATGAGCGCATTCAAATGAGAAGCAGGGCCCCCAGAGTGCCAACAGAAGAGAGGCGACGCCATCAGGAAGACCAGTCGCCAGGAATGCTAACAGGACGGACACCACCAGCCAAGTCTGGTCCGGTGCGACACCATCACGTCTGATCCACCGCGATTCGACCGCGGTCCAGACCAGCCTCCCAGCCAGGAAGGTGACCGCGATGCAAGGGACCAGGGTAGCCAACACGCCAGTCACCCAGAGGTCAGCCACATACGTGAAGTCCAGTCCCCCCGTCTCTTCGTCTATGAACCGGTTCCGCATGCCCGGAATGTAATAGTCTTGCTGCTTGTCCACTTCATAGCCGTAATAGAAGTGGGTATGCAGCAGAACTATGCACACGTACACTGCCACCACCGTCACTTTGGCCCTCTTCGGGGTGCACCATTGTTTGCTCGGAATGGGCCAGAACACCAGCATGTACTGCCAAACAGCCAGGGTCAAGGTCAGCCAGGCTGACACAACATGCATGACCTACAGAGGTGGTAAAAAGAGCCAAATAATATTCCTCAGACTATGTGAGACTATGAGGGAACATTACCTTGAAGAAGATGTAAGCGACAACCGCGTATGCAGCTGGCGAGTATGATTTAGACGCCGCATACAATGCATAGTTGTCACTTTCATTCAGCTGCATGGCGAAGAGTGGCAGGGAGGAGGCCAGGACCAAGAGGTCAGAGATGGCCAGTCCGGTCAGTATGGTTCCAGTGGAGGTCAGCATCCTCCGCCTGGTCAGCACCAAGATGCAGAGGAGGTTGGAGACACAGCCGAAGACGCACAGCACCAGTGATATCCAAGGGTTGTGGTCAGTCACAAACACTTCCAACCATGACCTGAGTCTTGGACTGCAGTAGGAATACTCCTCATAGGTCAAGCCATGTCTGCACAGGTCCATTTTAGGAAGAAGAGTCCCTCTGGAGACGCGTCTGGACGTGCACTGAGCTCCGTCGCCTTCACCAGCCAGACCAACCTTGTGCAAGTGACGAAATGCATGTCACGTAAGAGTCGCGTCCTTCACACAGCGCAACTTGCCTACCCTCATAAATTTATTGCATGATTTAAAAAAAATGCAGTACATTTTTACCCAGTCTTCGCTTCGTGTAAAAATATGCCTGTCATTAATATGAATAATATTGAGATTATTAATATTAATATTCGTCGCAGACCAACCATAATTCGCGAGATAATTCGTCATACGTAAATGACGCCATTGGGGGTCGCTTCATCTGTGCTTAAAACCCGTCTCAGTGGAGTGCCAATTGAAGGTTTAATTATTACTTCTAATAATTAGTGCTGTTTCCGCATTTTAAAATACGACGAGTCCTTTGTTACGAAATCTGTCAGTCTATATACAGCCATGACGAGGCTTCATGTCCATCCCATTGTTTGTCCCTGATTAGCATCCGGTTTATGACAATATTGATATCCTGATAGGCAAATTACACTTACGAAGTAAAACACGCACTTTTTTTTTGTCATTTCATCACTAGTTGCAGGCTGGGGTTGGGTGAAAGATTGTCGTTTGAGGACTATACAGGGCAACAAGAGTACGGTATGGGGTACGATTTGTGCAGCAGTGATTTCATTCTAATTATGAACAAGTTCACTGGACTTGTCCATCCTCACCTGGCCATTGTCTTGTGCATATTGGGCTCCGTGTCCAACATCCTCTGCATAGTCGTCCTGTCCAAGAAGAGGATGGTGTCCCCCACCAGCACCATCCTGGTGGGACTGGCCGTGTCGGACCTTCTGGTGCTGATGGTCTATCTCTCTTTCGCCGCCTTGCAGGAATGGTCTGGTGACAAGGAAGAGTATGGGCTGAAAGGAATATCCCCATCTTTCTCCGTGACTGCGTACACGATCATCGACGTCGTTTGGAACAAGGTTTTAGTGCTGTTCTCATGATATAAGTAAAGACCGGTTGCTACAGTTTTCCCTTTCAGGTGATGCACGCCGTGTCCATCTGGCTGACCGTGACCCTAGCTGTGTGGCGATACCTCGTTGTGTGTTGGGCCAGCAGGTGTAAAGAGTGGTGCAGCCAGACCAGGGCCAAGTGGACAGTGGTCAGCGTGTACATATGCGTGACACTGGTGCACATCCCTATCTACTTCATCTACGAGGTGGGCACGCGCGGATCTTACTACGAAATGGACTTGAGGAGGTCGATGGTTAATGTCACCATCGGTGGGCTTGACTTGAGCATTCTGGTCAGCTACTTCATCCTTGGAGTGCTGGTCAAGCTGGTCCCCTGCATCCTCCTGACCCTCCTGACTCTGAGGCTGGTCTGGGCACTCTTCCAAGCAAAGAAGATCAGGAAGTTTCTGATGGGTAACAGGAACTGGCCAGTGGACAGTAATGTCGAGGTTGACAGCCGGATGGACAGGACCACAAGGATGGTGGTTGTTGTGCTCTTCGTCTTTTTGGTCGCCGAGTTTCCAGGAGGAATAGTCACTCTGCTCGTCACAATCTGGGGCTACAACTACTTCCACAGCTGCTACCTTTACATTTCGAGGCTTCTGGACACCATAGTTCTGTTGAACAGCTCTGTCAACTTCCTCCTGTACTGCTCGATGAGCAAGGATTTTAGAAACACCTTCAAAGACACGTTCGTTCCAGAAGGAGTGTGTGGCAATAAGTGCTTCACCTGCCCAATGACGGAATCCAATAAACAAAATGACGCTGGAAGTGTCGGGACACAACCAGAAATATGCCCCACCACTAGTGATCCCAGTGACATTTCAGGTGACCACTCACCCGGACACTCAAAAGACGATCGCGAAGAACCCGCTCTAGCAGTCAGGTTAGTCCATTCAGATAATATGCACAACGCTAGCCTATAATACTGTTGGGTAGCAGGTGATGCAAAGTAACCAAGTTATTATTCTGTACTTTTGGAAGCAACTTGTCGGATATGTCACTTTACACACTCCGATGGACAATATTGTTCTGACACCATTATGCAACTGCTTTTAAACAATGGTTTGTATATGTCAGTCAATTTGAACGAACATGTGCGTGAATTATTTGGAGCATGGGCAAGTTTACATAATAATAATAATAATAATAATAATAATAATAATAATAATAATAATAATAATAATAATAATAATAATAATAATACACTAATAAACATTATCATCATCAATCATGCATGCCTTTAATATTATATTTTTAATAGAACTTTTCTGTACGTAGTCGACCTTGAAAAAACCAGTATAGCTCTTGCACATGAAGTTGTGAGGACGTGATGGTCAAGATGGAGGTCTCACCTTTGATGACCTACAGAGAGAGGGAGACAAGCACCTTGATGTATGAGGAAGTGTTGGGTCTGCCCATCCCTTGTTGACGCAGTTTCTTGCGTGGCTTGTACGGTACCAATCCCTTACATTCACTAATAGGGCCTAACTACTGCAGTCGGGGAGATGTGCAAGGATAAGAAGCGTGTTTAGTGCCGAGTACTTGCTGAGAACGTACGAGGTAAGTAGGCCTACCTAGTCCACGTTATGTACCCGCATGAACAGTAGTTATTACAGGTTGTTACGCTGTTCGAATATTATTTCTAATAATAGTGCTACAGCAGACCAAGAAGTGTACCGGACTTGTTCTTCTGAGATGCATACTAATATTAACCAATTAATGTTCTTGGCTACATGTTTCCCGTTGCAGATGGCTATAACAAGCACTATTGCGACTCCTACACAACGGCATACTCCTCCTTCACCACCACTTCCGCCTTTTCTTCCTTTTCTTCCTCCTCCTCCTCCACCACCAGTTCCTCCTCCTCCTCCTCCGGGGAAGAATAACAACGACTCCCCAAATTATTACGAAGACTGGATTTATGAAGCTTGGGGATACTACGTGGACTACGAGTCGGACGACACGGAGCATACGGAATATGTCGGCACGACCACGAACTCCACCTATATCACCAGAGGTATGTCCAATGCAGAAGAATGGTCACATGCCCCTTTACCAGCATAGCGCGTACTACTTTATGAACATCTTACAGAACAAGAGTGGCAAATCACACGAGAGTGATTCGAGTATACTTTTTTATCATTGGTAAGGAAATTCCAACTGAACAACAATCACATACAATTAACAAAGGATACACAACGTTTTCTGCTTTCCATATGCTTAATCGTTGCCCACCTGTAGACTTGACCGTAGCTGATAGAGTGAACCCGGAAAACCGGAAGTGACATGTCACCGGAAGTTGACCATGTAACCTGTTTAGGGTATGCCGAATCCGAAAACCGTTTGTGGATATCTCTTGCGGTTTAGGCCCTGATACCTGTCCACAGACAGACGGACGGACAGAACCGTTCTATACTATTTTTTTGTAGAAATTGACACCAAAATGGACACCACACTAATTACTTCCTGTACAACAGGTGTAGAGAATACAACCTACATGGGCAACAGCGGAATGACGGAGACAGGCGTGTACAGGGCGGAAGTAGAGACGAAGGAGTGTGACACAAACGGGACGTACTACATGACGGAACACGCCGGGTGTACGACGAGCATGCCAGAGGTGGAGCACACGTATTGTTCGAGAGAGTTCAAGCAGTCCATGTTGTACTTCACGTCCCACGTCCACCCTGGGCTCACTCTGACCATCTGCGTCTTAGGGTGCGTCTTGAGCGTCCTCTGCGTCCTGGTCCTCACCAGGAGACGGATGGTGTCCCCTACGACCATCATCCTGGTGGGACTGGCCGTATCGGACATGGCAGTCATGTTGGCCTACGTGCCTTTCGTCGCCATACAGGTCACGAGTCGCTTTCCATTCCTCTACGGACTCAAGGGACTCTCGGATGGCTTCACCGGAACTGAGTTTTGGATAGCTCACTATTCTCTGCATAAGGTACGGAACATGGCACATAGGATGGGGACAGTGGACGTAGTACCAGCTCTCTAGCATAGATGGCTCACCCTCCCTCTTCGCACATTACTGATGACTCACCGCGGACAAACAGACGCCCAGACCCAATTTGATGTATAACTTACTTAAAAAATCCTCATTCGCTTGCATTTTTCTACGGAGCAGGCTTATAAAACCACTCGCTTCGATTTTTTCTAGGCCTGCGTCACGCGGTGATGATTTGGTAGTTCATGATGCCCACCCAACAACCAATAGCGTCATACTCCTCTCCCTTCCCCCTCCCACCTCCGTAAGGGTGCGCAGTTTGAAAGTAGGTGTGGGTGGAGAAGGGGAAAGGGTCGAGGTGACGGGAGAGACGAACACCGACCTTCACCCGCCGGCGGTCAACATGCAACTGAATGGGTCCTTCACCCATTGCGCATGCGCTGAACACGGGCCAACAGAAAGAGTCGCGGTAACAATATGCGGCGGACCAATCATAACACATACAACACGAATACGATTTTAATATTACAGATAATACAAGTAGTTATCTAAATTGCAGTTACACAATAGGTAAAACACAACAATAATGACCGGTTGTTGCGATTGCTTTATAAAGTTGTAATATACAGAACCATTATTACTCAGGTGATGCACGCTGTGTCCATCTGGCTGACAGTGACCCTGGCAGTGTGGCAGTACTTGATGGTGTGCTGGCCCCACAGGAGCAAAGGGTGGTGCAACCAGAGAAGGGCCAAGTGGACAGTGGTCAGCGTGTACATCTGCGTGACACTGGTGCACATCCCTTCGTACATCATCTACAGAGTGGATGAGTACAGCAGGTATTACCTGGCCGTGTTCATGAACTCCAGGAAAAGCGAGTCAGCTGGAGAAATCAGCCATACCCAGGAGGTCAACTACTGGCTTCTGGGTGTGGTGGTCAAGCTGGTTCCCTGCGTGGCCTTGACCTTCCTGACCCTGAGGCTGGTGTGGGCACTGGTGGAGGCCAAGAGAAGGAGGAGGCGGGTCAAAGGTCAAAGGTCTCCCTTCGAGAGCCAGATGGAGCGCACCACCTGGATAGTGATGTCCGTCCTGGTCCTCTTCCTGCTGACCGAGTTTCCTCAGGGGGTGCTGGTGCTGGTGGTGGTCATCTGGCGCTCCCGGTCCTTCGCCCTGTGCTACACCTACATGCAGAGGCTGCTGGAGACAATGATCCTGCTCAACAGTGCGGTCAACTTCCTCCTGTACTGCGCCATGAGCAGGGAGTTTAGGCGCACCTTCAAGGAGCTCTTCTTGTCCAGGAACAGCTGGTGCCTCGGATGGGCACTAAAACGGGCACGAAATGAGACTGACCGAACTGGAAAGCTGTCGGACACGGCCATTCAAATGTCAACCAGCACCAGTTACGCCAGCGACAGCATGATGTGTACTGACAATCCCAAAGGACACTACTCGTATGAGCGCGATCATACTAAAATGTAATTGGTTTATAGACATTCTTTTGAGATAATGCATAGAATTGTCTTGAACATGAAACAACTTTTACATACCCACATAATTATATTCCCTCGATTCTCATGCACGTTTGGAATAAGTGCGAGATTGACATTTATTATAATACATGTACCTTTATACATTATTAATGTATAGGTATTCGGTAGCCTGAACATGCTGAAGCTGATCCTGCTGAAGTGCTCTCCACTCCTGGACAATGTTCAGGCACAGCTGAAGGCATGGTTCAGAACCAGCTGAAACGGTGCACATTTTAAAAGCATTTCTCCCGCGATTTTTCATGAAGCGTCACGTGCATAGGAGAGAAGCCATATCATCGCGCATGCATATTGTCGATATGATTGAAGCGTCACAAGCATGGTCACAAGTCTATGCATCGGAGACCCTTGATTCATATATTTAGACAGTATTTATTTTTTGCCATCTGAATGTGATGTTATGAACTTATTATGATATGGGTCTTCCCCAGACATAATTATATCATCCAATAAGTCGCTGGCTAACTGGCCACCTCGGAGATTCTCTTGCAGCCATACTCCTCTATACTAACCCTGATGCATTCCTGGTCCTAACCGTGACAATTTGGCCGGGTGTGGGTTCCGGATTATCGCTGAGGGCTGTCAACGAGGATTACTGTACAATGTACATTGTCTTTTTTAAATCTTCAAATCCTCTTATCTCGAAATCAGCCAAATGCAACTCTGCATTTTGACCTCTGACCTCTCTGAATTTTTCAGGGCTTCATTTGTACTGTGGATTAAGCATTAAATTCATAATGAAGCATATGATTATTATTTCAGATGTTGCAAAGGGAAAACTGATGCTACTTCCGGGTTAATGTTAACATTCTTAACAATCCACTGTACTTAGCAGATATTGTTTATTAACCTGTAAAATAAAGTTGCTCTTTAAAATAAGTATCGGCGGTATGTTAAAAATAAGAAGGATGCACCTGGCCCGTGACCTGGCATTGCAAAGATCAGGGAAACGTAATGAACAGGATCGTTATCTGATGAAAAGTACATCATCTGCCCTTATCCGGCAGGCACTTCTAATCCGAACCTTGGAATCCATCACCTGACCATGCCGGTGTTTCAGCCGCATGTGTCTCAATCTGATGGGTTGCTAGGAGAAGTGATAAGATTCGCCACAGTTGGGCTTACCTACAAAATAACGAATACGAAGCGAAACTGCAAAACGCTGTGGATGGAAAGAGAGAAAAATACGGCAGAAGGAAACATGACCTCCGGTGTTCGCAAATGAATCGACATCGGGATCACATCCTGACACTTTGGCAACGACGGAATTACTATTTGTTCTCGGCGGGGGATTTCAAATATTGCGGAAAATAATACAGGTTAGGATTAACGTAAAACTTTCGGCATACGGTACATGCCAGTTCTCTGATGTAAATCAAAAACGTCCAAAAATCTGCATGAATACTCCCAAAAATACTGTACTAGGAATGGATGGAGTATGGTATTTAAGGGCTGATTGCGAGAAAGGGTCGTAATCTGATGACAAAAACGACCCTTGAAACCATCACCTGATGGCCTGGGTGTCGAAGCCTGTTGGGTTGCTAGGAGAAGTGAGATATGTTATCACCTTAGCGCGCTTCACTCTTTCTCGCCTGACTTGTCAGATTGGGGGTTTATTCGGGTTGGTATCAGAATATCTCTTTGTCTGATGGACTGCTGGGAAATGGCTGCTGGGAACAACCACTTTCCCGACCATTCCGTCATATTGACGTTTGCTTGACGTTGTAACATTAGTTGATCACTGCACTTTTGTGGAGAATATAATCATGGCGGCGGCAGAAGAAGACACCAGCCTTGTGGACTTGCATATCGCGGCGGAGAATGGGTCTCTGACGTTGGTCCAGTTGTTGCTGGACAGAGGAGCGGACGTGGACTGCAGAAGCAGGAATGGAGTGACCCCACTGATGGTGGCCTCCAGACGTGGTTGGATTCCAGTGTGCGAGGAACTGGTCAAGAGGGGGGCAAGGGTCAACCTGGCCTCCACTCACCAGGACAAGACTGCCCTGCACGAGGCATCAGAGTTCAACCACCTGCAGGTCTGCCGCCTTCTGCTGGAGGAAGGGGCACACCCAATGGCCAAGACCAAGGTGGGGGACACCCCTCTGCACACAGCGGCGGAGGCTGGGAACGTCCAAGTGGGGAGGCTTCTCCTGGAGTGGGGGGCAGATCCTGGAGACAAGAATGAAGAGAAGATGACCCCTCAGAGGGTGGCAGTCCTGAAGGGCAGGAAGGAGATGGTGAGGTTCCTGCTGGGCATGCAAGATGACGTTCACGTCATGGCGGCCATGGGAAGGGAAGAGGAAGTCCGGAGGTTGTTGGGAGAAAGAGGTGAACAAGAGGTGAACAAAAGGAACGGACATGGGGAGATCCCCCTGATGGTGGCGTGTCGGGCCAAGAAGGTCGGCATCTGTCGGACCCTTCTGGCCTTGATTGGACAGGAAGAAGTGGACGCGATAGACTTGGAGGGAAGGACAGCCCTCCACTGGTCTGCCAGGAGTGGTCTTCTCCAGACGTGCAGACTACTCCTGGACAGAGGGGCCTCCTCGGACATCCGAACCATCCACACTGGCCACACCCCACTGCACTTGGCCTGCATGTCCGGCCATCTGGATGTGGCCAGTCTCCTCTTGTTGGAGGGAAAGAGTGACCCCCAGGCCAAGGACAAGGATGGAGCCACACCCGCCTCTCTGGCCCTTCTCAAAAATCATGTACAGGTGCACCTATTCATCATGGATCACTTGAGGTGGACTCACGCCATGCAGGCCAGGTGAGAGCATGAAATCCGTTGACTTAACACATACGACTATTTTTCAGTTGTACGTGTAGTTAATATGCTCTAACAGTAAGAGGATTCATTATATGCTTCATTGCAAGTCTCATTTCTGTAGACTGCCAACTGGGAGTTCATAAAAATTTTAAGCTATATTTTTGCAGGGTTTGTTTAGGATCACGATAATAATACGCGGGCTAGTACTACTTGTTAGTTATTGACAAATAGCGAACACTGCATATTACTCTTGAACTTGAAAAGTTTTGATCCCATACAAGGCAATAAATTGTAAGCTAGGGAAATAATTTTTATTGTTTGCTGCACACAGAAATAATGCTAATTCTCTAACGAACATCTTGCAGTGAGTAATTAAAAAATAAGTTTATCATTGCTATGGCGATAAGGAACGTTCTTATCGAGGCTACCTTGGCATATACGTAGGTAGTTCATTGTAGGGACGATAGTCCCTATAGTAAGACCAAACGACCGAAAACAACAATGAAATGTCCCGCTTTTTTGACGAAGCATAACTCAAAAACCCTTAC
>JYFJ02006210.1:0-20708 GCA_000934665.2 Catajapyx aquilonaris | reverse complement strand
GGGGGGGGTGAAGGGGACAGGAAATTTGGGGGAGAAACCAATGCAGCTGTGAAGTCTTTTCCTGGGCCAACTCTATCTGCATTCATCTTTTTACACATCCAATCAGCCTGTACTGTACGCAGCGACTCAGCTAACCAAGACGTGATTGACCTTCTCAGATGAGGCAATGAAAAACCTTTGCCTTATTGTTTTCAATTACTATACAATGGCCTATAGGTCCAGTTTTAAGCATATCAAATATACGGAGAGTATACAGTCATGTATAGATGAAGTACATAGTAAGTTATATGAAGTGTGGTTACACTGAGATCTCTGATTGTACAATCTGTGCCTCAACTTCTTGGGCCTTCCAAATGACATCAGGTTGAAAGGATCACACTATGCACACTGCAAATATTATTCAAAATTGATGTACTGTAATTTCCTTTTCAGGTTGTGCAAGTGAGAACTGAAGATGGAGGAGAAGAGAATGGGATCCAAGAGGAAAGGAGCAGGGGAATATTTGATGGAAAAAGTTCATTTGAGTGTAGAATGTGCCAAAAATTATTTGGGACCCTGCATGATTTGAAAATTCACCTCAGAACTCACAGTGAAAAATATTGCTGCCCAATTTGCCAGAAAACTTTTTATCTCTCAAGTAAGTTGAAAATTCACATGCGGCTTCACACTGGAGACACACCATTCAGTTGTCAGGTGTGTAGGAAAATCTTTAAGAGGCCGTG
The DNA here is from genome assembly GCA_000934665.2 of Catajapyx aquilonaris. NCBI lineage: Eukaryota > Metazoa > Arthropoda > Diplura > Dicellurata > Japygidae > Catajapyx > Catajapyx aquilonaris. The sequence continues at coordinate 19,986 of JYFJ02006210.1, read as the reverse complement.
TAATTTGAAATGCCACATGAAAATTCATACAGGAAAGAAACAATTTACTTGTGAAGTGTGTCAGAAATTTTTTTGTAAACCATGTAAGTTGAAAATTCACATGCGAATTCATACGGGAGAAAAACCATTCACTTGTGAGGTGTGCCAGAACAAATTTCATGATCCATCAAATTTGAAAATTCACATGCGAATTCATACAGGAGAAAAACCATTCACTTGTGAGGTGTGCCAGAAAAAGTTTCTTAATTCCAATAAGTTGAAAATTCACATGCGGCTTCACACTGAAGACAGACCATTTAATTGTCAGGTGTGTAGGAAAACCTTCAAGAGTCCGTGTCATTTGAAACGCCACATTAAAATTCATGCAGGAGAAAAACCATTTACTTGTGAGGTTTGCCAGAACACATTTCGTGATACATCAACTTTGAAAAGTCACATGCGAATTCATACAGGAGACAAGCCATTCTCTTGTGAGGTGTGCCAGAAAAAGTTTCGTGATGCACATAATTTGAAAACTCACATGTGTATTCATACAGGAGAAAAACTATTCACTTGTGAGGTGTGCCTGAAAAAGTTTCGTGATGCATATGGTTTGAAAATTCACATGCTTATTCATACAGGAGACAAACCATTTACTTGTGAGGTGTGCCAGAAAAAGTTTCGTGATGCATATAATTTGAAAATCCACATGTGTATTCATACAGGAGACAAACCATTCACTTGTGAGGTGTGCCAGAAAAAGTTACGTGATGCATATCATTTGAAAACTCACATGCATATTCATACAGGAGACAAACCATTCACTTGTGAGGTGTGTCAGAAAAAGTTTAGTGATTCAAGTCATTTGAAAACTCACATGCGTATTCATACAGGAGACAAACCATTCACTTGTGAGGTTTGCCAGAAAACGTTTTGTAAATCATATGATTTGAAAAGGCATATGCTCATTCATACGGGAGAAAAACCATTTACTTGTGAGGTGTGCCATAAGAAGTTTCGTGAATCAAGTAAGGTGAAAAAGCACATGCGAATTCATACACGATTCTCATGCAGATCCGACACATCCCCTTTGTGAAATTTACCGATAGGAATTCAGTGAGTCATCACTATTGAAATGTCATGAGTATGCAGATGGCCGAAAAAAAAACCACAAGTTACCTTGTTTGCATGAACTGCATGAAATGCCAAAAGCATTTTAATTGGAGTCATTTGAAAAATCACGAGCAAGTGCACAAATGGGAGAAACTCAATCAATCAATCAATCAATTTTATTTTAACCTCCCTATATAATCATAGGGAGGGACAAATGGGAGAAACTTTTCATGTGTTAATTTTTCCAGATGGACTGATGGAGTATGATAAGGTCAATAATGCAAAACATGGTGTACATGTGAATGCACAGAAGAGAAAAAGAAATATAGGTAAGATCGCATCACTTCCAATTAGCCTTTGGCAATTCAATGTCAGTCATAATTCAGATAATAATTATATATGAGGATGCCAGTGTGTTGTGTACAAAAACTGGAAAAACCTATAGTTGTCATGTGTTTTGATTGTGTTTTATTTCAAACAAAATATATTATGTACCGTCTTTCTTAGAGGCTAATTTGCATGCAATTTTCCCATGGAGGTTGAAGCATGTCTTTAGATATTAATGTGACAATACGTGACGCTCTTGTAAATTTGAGGGTATTTTCAAAATATTAACATTATAATGTGCATAAATTTGACCTTATTTTTGACCTCAATCCAACAGAGTTCATTAATTTTTTAATGTTGGAGGGAGTAGCGGTTCTGCACCAGTAGCGGCGATTAGTATTGAATGGGAAGTGATAGCGCATAAGGCCGTCCTTTCCACTCTCTGGTGCGGTGACAGGAACGCACCCTTTAATTCGCATAAAAAAAGAATCGATTGGAATCAAAGATGGCCGCCTGACCTCCCTCGCCTTGTTCTCTTCAGAGAGAGAGAGAGTGTCCCCGTCGAGTTGAGCCCATCCCGCCGGAGACCAAGCAGCTCGAGCAGGTGAATAGCCACCCGTACTTAGGAGTTCCCCTTTTTTTCCGGCAACGGTAATGATTGTTGCAGAGCCTGCCCATTATTGTCTTCCATTGTCAAGACTATTGGTTCATGTTCCTTGATGCTCGCTCCTGAAATCAATGCAATGAGCACTGCAACCTCCCTATGAACTGGACCATGCACTGTTTGACTGTCCCTCCTCGTTGAACCTACCTTTGCCTCTTCAGGCAAGGTACGTCGCCTGTGCGTCATATTTTTAGTTTTTGCAGAGCGAAAGCAGAACTGGGCACTTATTGTGGGTATGTATACGCATACAATGCGGTCCTCATTGTGCGCCACAGCCAACAAACATTATTGTGGCTTTGCCAAGTGCGAAGTACACCTTCGCACGGTCCGTTAAACCAATGAACTACATGGCGCCAAGTTCCGCCCGCCTCCACCCGGCTCTCCCCTCCAATCATGCCCACAACTCACTCTGCAGGAATACTACTGGACACGCTCAGAAAACACGGCTGGTGTGACATCGTGTCGTTCTTTGGTATAACGGACTCCAGCAACCATCATGGCTTTCATATTTCCCACCTCCTTCATTAATGCTGTGGTCCTAGCACTCGTCTGATGGGTTCGCGTGGCAGGGGTAAAAAGACGCCGTTTGTTGTGATCTCCCTGCAACTGGTTTGTGACACGTAGCCAGCATGTTTGGAGCCCACCACGCACCACACCCTCCCAACCTCGCTGTGTCGCTAGGTGTGGATAACCGATAGACTTTCCCTTTTAGTTAGTGTGGCATCTTACTTTCAAATGTATTTTTTTCTTGAAATGTTGTAAAAAGAGTCCCAGTATATTTGTTTACATTATGGGGCCGTCCAGACGGGCCGACCTTAGCCGCGGCCGGCACCGGCACCGGCCCCGGCACCGGCTTGCGGAGCCACGGCTGGCCACGGTACCCGTTCAGACGGGCACATATTTTAATAACAGCCACCCGCATTTGTAATAGTGGCCGGTAGTCATGGCAGCGACGAAAAACAAGTGACGCGCAGTATCCGTCGCCGAGGCCAAGCCGTGGCCAAGCAGCGAGCCAACTTCCAGGAAGTCGGCCAACTTGGCCGACTTCTGAGCCGTGGCCTGGCCGTGGCCGTTGCCGTGTGAACCGTCGCGGCCTCGACCAGCCGCGGCTGGCCGCGGCTAAGGTCGGCCCGTCTGGACGGCCCCACTGATTGTTTACCAATCCCCCCTCTTTCGGTATTAATTACTGAGTAATTTTCCACATCTTCTGTCTTTTCTGTAGTGCGGAATCATACTTTCAAATGTACCTCTTGTATTATTGTATTCCGTTGTCTGCCCCCAGTGGCCTGCATGCCCCCAGGGTTGAATATAATTAATTAATTAATAATTTTGAAACTACAGTGAGAGGCTTACAGATTCCATACAGGGGACCATTTTTTGAATCGTCATCTTTATTAATAGCTCGCACTGTGATGGAATTTGAGATTTGGAAGGAAACACGAGAAGACAGAGAAACTTCATGCCCCTCCACCACCGTGCCATTCTTTATGACGGGCTTGTCTAATTTTCTTTTCTTCGTGTTTTCCTTTGCTCACCCTCTCAGAGGCATGTTCCTCCTCTTCAGCGGGCGTGATGGAGATACTCCTTGAAATGATTACCTGACCTGAAATTTTGTGTTGCAGGATCATGTCTTTGATCCTGAGGATAAAGAAGGAAGAGGTGGAGGAAGGAGGAGGAGATGAGGACATCACAACAGAGGAGACCTGGCAGATTCCCTTGAGGCAGGAGACCCCTTCTTGCTTTGATGACGGCTCTACTCTTATAAAGAAGGAAGAAGTGAAGGAAGAAGATGAGGACATCACAGTTGAGGAGACCTGGCAGGTTCCCTTGAAGAAGGAGACCCCGTCTTGCTTTGATGATGGTTCTACTCTCATAAAAGACACTCTTCGTGAGATCAAGAAGGAGGAAGCTGAGGATGAGGGGGAGAAAGAGATGGTGGCAACCACGTCTAGGGAGGACAAAGAGGATGATGACCCGTTGGGAGTTGTTCCAGCAGAGGAGGAGGAGGAGGAGGAGATGGTGGTGGCCGTGTCTGGGGAGGTTGAAGATGAAGATGACCCTTTGGCTGTTGGTTGTGGAAGGATTAGTGAGGTACGTACACTGCTGAAATTTCATTATAATGTTACACTAAAGCCTCACAAAAATTTCAGTGCAAATCAAGCACCCAGGCTAGATGATATTGTACAGTATTTTGGAAATATCCACACTCTTGTTGAATATACTCAACCACTTGGTGATGTGCAGTAAATGGTTGCTGTTGATGCAGCCTTATCATTTTTTGCTATTTTTTAAAAAAGCCAAATTTATGTAAGAGAGCATACTACAGTATTTATACTTCATTATTATTACTATTATGTTATTATTATTGTTGTTATTATTATTGTTCTTATTATTATTATTGGGTATGAGGATTAATGTACGTAGATAAGACTAAGGCCTTGGTATTTGAGAGAGGACAGCAGGTTTCTCCTTGTATGTTGCAGGCACAAGGAAAACTGGTGGAGCAGGTGAACCAGTTTGTATACCTGGGTAGTGTCCTTGACAGTACTGTATGGAACGACTCGTAAAAATTACTGCTGCAAACTACTCGGAGCAGTACGTAGGATTTTATTTTGAAAAGAAAAAAAATTGGGGAAAAAATAAACCCATTCTAACAGACTTGGTCCAATCGAAAAGGGAAAAGTCTATCGTTTATCCGCACCTAGCGACACGGTGGGATTGGGAAGGCATGGTGGGTTCCAAACATGTTGGCTACGTGTCGCAAACAATCGGTTGCCGGGGAGCACAACAAAGGGCGTCTTGTTACCCCTGCCACAGTGACACGAACTGATCAGACGAGTGCTATAGGGCCACAGTATTAATGAAGGAGGTGGGAAATATGAAAGCCATGATGGTTGCTGCAGTCTGTTAACCCAAAGAACGACACTTCATCAAGCAACAACTGTGAAGGCATTCGAATTTCGCTGGCAGCAGTGTCAACACGTGGTATCGAGGCATCCGATTGTTTGCGATGCAACGTTGCCAACCATCGGGAGGGCCCCCGCCCAGGGTATATCGAAACTACCAATGTATTAAACTATGTATACCACGATAATTGCCATAGTCACAGCACCAATACAATCACCACAAAGCGGCTTTTGCAGAGAATTTCTGGAATATTTTTAAAAAGTCACCAAAAAAACGTAGGAGGCGTGGGTGGACTACTGAGAGAGATATGGGTCATAGCCTAAGATATAAGGCCCTCCACCCTTTGCACCTATTCTTCCTCTTCATTATGCCAAATGCAAGGTTAATACCTAAACCGGGGATTGCGGTGGACTGGTGGTGGGTGGGGATGGTTGGATAAGAAATAACGTTTTGTTTAGCAGCGTCAAAAGTGAGCGACATGTCAACAATTGTCTAATTATTGCATTATCCATTGCTGATCCTCTTAATGAAATACACTCAACAGGAAACATGAGCACATTATCACAATGTGTAATCATCAAGTATCCAGGTTTCTATTGTGCATGGTAAGTTGAAGGTAATAGGGAACAGTGAATCTTGGGTACTGCGAATAACACAATTTGCAAGAGTGTGGGAGCTAGTCATGAGCAGTGCTGCATTTCACGCAACGAATGTGTGAACTGTGCATTTTGTCATGAGTCCGTTAATAAAAGGCGCGGTGCACCGCAGTGTTTAAAACCCCAATTTAGACTATTTTTAAATAATATGTCAATATACACTATACTAGGTACTACATAAATACCACTCACTGAATGCATAACTTTATTCAGAAAGTGCATATTTTCAACATATGCACTCGGTGCATAATATGCATTTATGCAATGGGTGCATAAAATTTATGCAGAAAGCGGTTCAAACCAGAGACAAGAATTTATGCACCTAGGTGCATAAATATATGCACTTTTACTTTACAGTGTGAAGATAGAAGACCTCAGTTCAAAATGAAGCCGATTAGTGAAGACCTGCGTCGGCGGGTGATTGGTAAGCATGACAATGGGCATGGTATGCGATTTAGTATACACATTGTGAACTAATCCGTGACAATTTCCCATCGGAAATGAAGAACTCCACAAAAATGGCCTGCCGACTCGCCAAATTGCCCGGCAACTCATGACGAGTCAGCCAACTGTGGCAAGGCTATGCAAAAAATATGACGACCATCTTGCGACAAACCCGGACGCAGATGACGACGAAGCCGAGCATGCTGCTGTTAGCCTCAATTACAAGGGGAGGTGAGACATACCATCACGTCAGCTATGACGAGGCTGACACGTCACAAATATCACTAATATCAGAATTGCGAAGTTCAGACGACTACATCATATGTCTGTGGCAAATTCATATTAGGTGTGGTAGACCCAGACACACCACCATCCTGGAGGACCAGCACATAGCTGAGGTCAGCCAACTCGGGGAACTGCCTCGGCCCATGGCATCGCAGATACGGCGGGACGTGGACCTCCAGGATGTGGTGTCAGTCCGAACCATCCAGAGGCGGTTGGTCGATGCCCGGCTACCGGGCCGCACCGCGGCCCAAAAACCTCTGCTGACCGAGGCACACAAGAGGGCCAGACTGAGATTTTGTGGTATGTTCTCATTATTTTGAGTAGCAATTACGCCCCATCCATGCCTGTAGAATATTGGATGTGTCTTATTCCGTAGCCACGCTGTTGCCACGACGGGCTTTTCATGCCTTTCCTACCAGTACACCCGTATTACATCCAATCATCTTCCTTTAACAGAACAATACAGGTCGTGGACGGCGGAGGATTGGAGCCAGGTCGCTTTCATGGATGAGTCGGCGGTTGAAGTCGGCCCTAAGGGAAAGATTAGGATTCACAGGCTGCCTGGAGAGCTCTATGATCCACGCAATTTCCAGGGAGTGCATCGGAGTGGCCGCTTTTCTGTGGTCGTGCTTTCATGGATGTCGGTCAAGTCATTGGGACCGCTGGTTAGAATCACAGGGAAGCTGAAAGCTGTTGACTATGTCCAGATTCTGGACCGAGAGGTATTGCCCTCTCTCCTGGAGGAGTACCCGGAGGGCTGTTTCTACATGGTCCAGGACCTGTCTCCAGTGCATACAGCTCGGGTGGTGAACCAGTGGGTAAGTTATAACTCATAAGCAACATCAATGATTCTCTTGGGCCGTTTCAAGATTTCCGCACTCCCACACATACTTCCTGCCATTTCAGGTTGAGAACAACCCGGCGGCTACTTTCCTCGAGTGGCCGCCAAAGGGGTTGGACCTCAACCCCATCGAAAATGTGTGGAGCCTCTTGAAGAGGAGGCTCCAGGGAAGAAGGTTCACCACCCCAGATGCCCTCTGGGCAGGCATGCAGGAGGAGTGGGCCTGCCTTCAAGGATACGAAGACCTCTGTTGGAATTTGATTGAGAGAGTGCCTCGGCGGGTGGAGGGAGTTATCCAGCAGGGTGGGGGCTGGACCAAATACTGAACTGGAGACAGGAAGTGACGCAGCCATCAGAGTACTCTTGCAGGAGACCACCACCTTGGTCCAGAATCTGTGCCCTTGGCGCTTTCCTCCCTGAGATTCGTCATACCCGACCCCATTGACTTCACTGGCATGAATTGCCGTGTGCTGTTAGTAATTTTTGTTTTCCTTTTTGCTGCGCGAGTATTACTCACCTCCCTTTGTAATTCAGGGCAACAGCAGCATGCACGGCTTTGTCGTCGTCTGCGCCAGTGCTTGTTTGTCACAGTTGCCTGACTTGGCATGAGTTGTTTCGCAACTGTCCTTCATTTTTGTCGTCTGCTTTTGGTAATTGTTGATTTATTCTTTGCCATGATTTCATTGTGATTTCATATGCTGTCAATTTCACTTTCAACCTGAACGCAGAGCACATCTCTTAATGATGTTCTTTGTCTTAATTCACGGACCTTTTGTATGGTTCAGAAAATTCGTGGCGACACTCAGGTGAAAATGCACATTATTTCTTCAACTGTGTTTAGTTTACATACAGTTCGTAATCAACAGCCTTAAAAACCTTCACATTGTTTGTGTCAATGTGTCATAGTGTGTGTTTACTGCAGATTAATACATGAGTTACTTGTGTCATTCACCCAATGATTTCGTCAAATAATGTTCCATTTTCATGTGCATGACGGCTTTCAGACCACCCTGCATAAGTTGTGATCAGCTGTTCTGTTCGCTCCCGCGGACGGAGTCGTCGGCACGTTGATGAATTAAAATGCAGTCAAGGTGGTCTTCGTCTTCTTCGTACGCTGTCTCTTGTCTATGTCCTCCACCATATACCACAAAAGCATAACGTATGTGACCCTCCAACCATCCCCACCCACGCCTCCTACTACGTTTTTTTGGTGACTTTTTAAATATATTCCAGAAATTCTCTGCAACAGCCGCATAACACCCGCTTTGTGGTGATTGTATTGGTGCTGTGACTATGGCAATTATCGTGGTATACGTAGTTTAATGGTAGTGGCAATGATCACGCCGCGGTTGTCATATTCTGGGGCGCTGGGCATTTTCCAGATGAGCCAATAGTGCCTTTTAATAGCGAGCAAATCGGTGTGAAGGTCAAGAGAGAGATCAAACAAGCTAGCTGTACAGGTGAGGCCCTGAGACATGGTTTTCAGCCCTTGGTCCGGGAATGACCCCAGATCGCTTAAATACCTTACTCTTTCGCGCCTCACTGGATTTCGCAACATGTTGTGCGGGATTGCTCTGAATATCCAGGATAACGTTGGAAATCGGCTCGCAAGAGAACTGATTCAATCAATATGTCGGGCACTGTACATGGTACTAAGTTATATGAAGTGCGGTTACACTGAGATCCCTGATTGTACTATCCGTGAATCAACTTCTTGGGCCTTTTTTACAAGAGATGCCTTCCAAATAACATCAGGTTGAAAGGATCACACTATCCACACTGCTAATTCAAAATTAATGTACTGTAATTTTCTTTTCAGGTTGTGCAAGTGAGAACTGAAGATGGAGGAGAAGAGAATGGGATCCAGGAGGAAAGGAGCAGGGGATTATGTGGTGGAAAAAGTTCATTTGAGTGTAGAATGTGCCAAAAATTATTTGGTACCCTGCCGGATTTGAAAATTCACCTCTTAACTCACAGTGAAAAATATTGCTGTCAAATTTGCCAGAAAACATTTCACCTCTCCAGTCAGTTGAAAATTCATACAGGAGACAAGCCATTTATTTGTGAGGTGTGCCAGAAAAAGTTGCGTGCTGAAAGTAGTTCGAAATTTCATATTCATAGAGGAGAAAAACTTGCTTGTGAGGTGTGCCATAAAACATTTACTCAGCCTAGTGATTTGAAAATTCACATGCGAATTCATACCGAAGAAAAACCATTTACTTGTGAGGTGTGCCAGGAAAAGTTTCGTGCTGTAAGTAGTTTGAAATTTCACATGCATATTCATAGAAGAGAAAAACCATTTTCTTGTGAGGTGTGCCATAAATCATTTACTCAGCGTAGTGATTTGAAAAAGCATATGCGAATTCATACAGGAGAAAAACCATTTACTTGTGAGTTATGCCAGAAAAAATTCAGTGAATCAAATAGGTTGAAAACTCACATGGTCGTTCATACAGGAGACAAACCATTTACTTGTGAGGTGTGCAAGAGCAAATTTAAATATCAAAGCTCTTTGAAAGAACACATGCTCATCCATGCAGGAGACAAACCATTCACTTGTGAGGTGTGCCAGAAAACGTTTCGTAAATCACATGATTTGAAAACTCACATGCGTATTCATACAGGAGAAAAACCATTTGCTTGTGAGGTGTGCCAGAAAAAATTTATCACATCAAGTCAGTTGAAAACTCACATGGTCGTTCATACAGGAGAAAAATCATTTACTTGTGAGGTGTGCCAGAGCAAATTTAAATGTCAAGGTACTTTGAATACACACATGCTCATTCATACAGGAGAAAAACCATTCACTTGTGAGGTGTGCCAGAAAACGTTTTGTAAATCACATGATTTGAAAAGGCACATGCTTATTCATACGGGAGAAAAACCATTTACTTGTGAGGTGTGCCAGAGAAAATTCCGTGAGTCATCCAGGATGAAAAGTCACATGCGAATTCATACATGATTCTCATACAAATCCATACAGATCCGATACATCCCCTTTGTGAAATTTACCGAAAGGAATTCAGTGAGTCATCACTATTGAAATGTCATGAGTATGCAGATGGCAGGAAAACCCACAATAATAATAATAATAATAATCCGGGGTAGTGCTGACCTCATCAGAGGTATGTAGCACGGACCTTTATTTATTTTTGTCGTGTACATTGGAGCCTTTATACGTAACGCCCGGGCCCACGGGCAGGATGACAGGAGGGGATGTGCAAGGTGCAGTGCAATGTCTTTATGTGACCATTTTTAGTGAACTCCCCCGGGGGGTTTAGTCTGTAGGATATACCACCCGAGACGAAGCCAGAGGTGACCCAATGAACTCTGCACGAGATGAAGGGGGTGTCCCCGGGTTGGGATCGAACCCGGGACCTTAACATCCGTGGGCGCGTACGTTACCGCAGCGCCACTTCGCCTCCCTAAGGAAAACCCACAACTTACCTTGTTTGCATGAACTGCATTAAATGCCAAAAGCAATTTAATCGGAGTCATTTGAAAAATCACAAGCAAGTGCACAAATGGGAGAAACTTTTCATATGTTAATTTTTCCAGGTGGACTGATGGAGTATGATAAGGTCAATAATGCAAAACATAGTGTACATGTGAATGCACAGAAGAGAAAAAGAAATATAGGTAAGATCGCATCACTTCCAATTAGCCTTTGGCAATTCAATGTCAGTCATAATTCGGATAATAATAATATATGAGGATGCCAGTGTGTTGTGTACAAAAACTGGAAAAACCTATAGTTGTCATGTGTTTTGATTGTGTTTTATTTAAAACAAAATGTTTTATGTACAGTATGGTCTTTCTTAGAGGCTAATTTTGCATACAATTTTCCCATGGATGTCGAAGCATGTCTTTAGATAATTACGTGACAATACGTGACGCTCTTGTAAATTTAAGGATATTTTCAAATTATTGATGTTAAAATGTGCATAAATTTGACCTTATTTTTGACAGAGTTCATCATTTTTTATCTTTGCAGGATTTAATGTAGTTTCAGTGAAACACGTGATTGTAGAGTATGTGGATCCGTGAGAGAACCTGTTGAGCCTTTAATTTCAATCAAATAATATGAAAGCCCACATGCGAATTCAGATTAACATGTGAGGAAAATAAATAAATAAATTGTGAATCAACTAGGCTACTCGGAATTATCACAAGCTGATTCATTCAGGAGTGAAACCATTTATTTTTGAGCTGTGCCATACAAAACAATAAATAGAACACTCAGCTGGAGGGAGTAGCGGTTCTGCACCAGTAGCGGCGATTGTAGAACGGGAAGGGATAGCGCGTAAGGCCGTCCTTTCCACTCTCTGGTGCGGTGACAGGAACGCACCCTTTAATTCGCATAAAAAAAGAATCGATTGGAATCAAAGATGGCCGCCTGACCTCCCTCGCCTTGTTCTCTTCAGAGAGAGAGTGTCCCCGTCGAGTTGAGCCCATCCCGCCGGAGACAAAGCAGCTCGAGCAGGTGAATAGCCACCCGTACTTGGGAGTTCCCTTTTTTTCCGACACTAATGGGGAAGCGTTTCGATGGGTTCTCACCATGTCTGTGCAGGTTTTCTCGGGGTTCTCCTGTTTCCTCCCACTACCAAAAACCCATCACATGCATGCCAGATAGCCTTAGAAGCTTGGGCACAACCAACTCACCAAACCTAAATGTGATTGATGTGATCAATAATGTCAAAGACAACAACCACTACAATGTGTAGGCTATACGGCAAGTGTAGATTGATATAGGATGGAATAGCCCTTTGTCTTGGTGGTGCTGTGTGGCTTTTTGTTACCGCAACAGTACTGTCCATTGTTGTGGCCCTGCCAGGCATGGTACGTCGCCCGTGCGTGATATTTTTAGTTTTTGCGTAGTGAAAGCGGAGCTGGCACTTATTGTGGGTATGTATACGCATACAATGCGGTCCTCATTGTGCGCCACAGCCAACAAACATTATTGTGGCTTTGCCAAGTGCGAAGTACACCTTCACACGGTCCGTTAAACCAACGAATGACGTGACGCCAAGTTCCGCCCGCCTCCACCCGGCTCTTCTTGAAATGTTGTAAAAAGAGTCCCAGTATATTTTTTTACATACTGATTGTTTACCAATCCACCCTCTTTCAGTATTAATTACTGAGTAATTTTCCACATCTTCTGTCTTTTCTGTAGTGCGGAATCATACTTTCAAATGTACCTCGTCTTGTATTATTGTATTCAGTTGTCTGCCCCCAGTGGCCTGCATGCCCCCAGGGTTGAATATAATTAATTAATTAATTATTTTGAAACTACAGTGAGAGGCTTACAGATTCCATACAGGGGATCATTTTTTGAATCATCATCTTTATTAATAGCTCGCACTGTGATGGAATTTGAGATTAGGAAGGAAACACGAGCGCACACAGATACTTCATGCCCCTCCACCACTGTGCCATTCATTATGACAGGCTTGTCTAATAATTTTCTTTTCTTCGTGTTTTCCTTTCCTCACCCTCTCAGAGGCATGTTCCTCCTCTTCATCTGGCATGATGGAGATACTCCTTGAAATGATTACCTGACCTGAAATTTTGTGTTGCAGGACCATGTCTTTGATCCTGAGGATAAAGAAGGAAGAGGCGGAGGAAGGAGAAGAGGACATCACAACAGAGGAGACCTGGCAGATTCCCTTGAGGCAGGAGACCCCTTCTTGCTTTGATGATGGCTCTACTCTTATAAAGAAGGAAGAAGTGAAGGAAGAAGATGAGGACATCACAGTTGAGGAGACCTGGCAGATTCCCTTGAAGGAGGAGACCCCGTCTTGCTTTGATGATGGTTCTACTCTCATAGAAGACACGCTTCGTGAGATCAAAGAGGAGGAAGCGGAGGGGGAGAAAGAGATGGTGGCAACCACGTGCAGGGAGGACAAAGAGGAAGATGACCCATTGGGAATTGTTCCAGCAGAGGAGGAGGAGGAGGAGATGGTGGTGGCCATGTCTGGGGTGGTTGGAGATGAAGATGACCCTTTGGCTGTTGGTTCTGGAAGGATTAGCAGGGTATGTAACCAGCTGAGATTTCATTATAATGTTACACTAAAGCCTCACAAAAATTTCAGTGCAAATCAAGCACCCAGGCTAGATGATATTATAGAATATTTTGGAAATATCCACACTCTGGTTGTATTTACTGAACCAGTTGGTGATGTGCAGTAAATGGTTCCTGTTGATGCAGCCTTATTTTGTTTTGCTATTTTTATTATATTATATATATATTAATATATATTATATATTATATATTATTATTATTATTCCTCCTTCATCCTCTCCACATGACCACCAAGGTTTATTTGGGTGGAGTAGTTGGTAAGAGGGGCAAGGGGAGGCCTAGGAAGACATGGTTGGACCACGTGGGCCAGTGTCTTAAGGGTGTTGCTAGTGTTAAGCCGAGACATTCATGTGTCAAATGGACGTGGCTGAGGTTAAGGTTGTTTGTTTGGATAGGTGTAAATGGCGAAGGTTAATTAATGGGTAGAATATTCACGGGTTTGTGAGGAATGGCAGTGTCCATTGAATTCTTCCGAATGGCTAGAATGTTTGCAGGTTGGTGGGAGGAGTCGGCGGCTGGAGGTTCATGCTCGGTGCTCTGGGTGCTGTGCAGAACTACAAGGTTGGCAAATATCTCTTGCACAGTAATGCATAGGTTGACACCGGTAGTCATGCTTGCAATGGTGTCTGCCTCTCTCTTTGTCCTGCACAGCGCTTGGAGTTCAGGTGTGCATTTTTTGTATGATGGTTCTTCTCGCTGGCCTGTGGGTGTTCAGGTCGTTTGGAGGAGAATATTCAAGTCACTGGGAGGAATTTACAGTTGCTGATTCCTCTTCCGGGGAGGGGAGGGGGAGGGAACACTTGATTTCTCAAAGTACCGCGTTGCATAGTGTAATATTTAAATTTAATATTGAGAGTTTGTCGTCTGGGATGGGCAGGGGCGGGACGGGTTGTTTATAGGTTTATTTTTACATGTTTTAATTTAGTTCATACTAGCTGTGGCACCCGGCGTTGCCCGGGAAGAAATGAATGAAGGGAAAACACGTGCCAGTAGCCCCGTGAACTGTCTGTCTTTGTGTGTGTCCGTCCACCAATGCCATCCCCTGCTACTTCAACACCTTCAACCTCTCCCACCTGTGTAACGGCAACCGTCATTTGCCTGCCATCTGTAGTCAACCCCGAAGACCTCCATCCTCTTCCGGCCTGGGCACAGATGGCAGGCAAATGACAGTTGGCAGGCGGACAGACGGAAAGAGAGACAGACAGACTCACAAACGACTTTATTTAGATAGATTAGATAGATTTTGGGTTAGCTTGTGGCTCCCGTCATCACTGACTACCCCATATAGGGAAATGTCGTGATGGTGATGATGATGATGATGATGATGATGAGTATTATTATTATTATTATTATTAATTATTATTATTATTATTATTATTATCTATTTGTATGTTATATCTAAGGTGAGATGAAAAAATTTGTTACCAAGTTATTTTTGGAGTGTAAAATACACAGGGTGTAATGGAAGCATGGTGTAACCAGTATTTCGAGTCTGCTACTCTAAAGAGTCTGATAGCTGAAGCTCTTATGAGTCATCATCAACAACATCAATCTATAATCTATATCTACGTATGTTTTAGGAAGTTTGTGAGTGTATTTGTTTGTGAGTCCACTATACAGGGTGTAAATGAATTCAGCCGACAAACTTGTAGGGGTGATAGAGGGGACCAAGACAAACATATTTGACATAGGAAACCGTGTTCGGAAACGCCATCTAGAGGGGGTTCATAGGCAAGGAACGGGTGCGCTCAGAAGCGTCAGGCTGGCTGCGTTAGCGAGCGTACCGTTTAGTTGCTAGGTGGCGGGTGGATTGTACACAGCCTTGCAATTGACCATAACCTGGCAACAACAGAGCCACCTAGCAAGTAAAGTCAGCATGCTAGGTAGCTCGCAGATAATAAACAACAACTCTGTTGTTGCCAGGTTATGGCGAAATGCCCAAAGTTGTGAACAATCCACCCGCCACCTAGCAACTAAACGGTCCGCTCGCTAACGCCGCCAGCCTGAAGCGTCTGAGCGCACCCGTTCCTCGTTTATGAACCCCCTCTAGATGGCGTTTCCGGACACGGTTTCCTATGTCAAATATGTTTGTCTTGGTCCCCTCTATCACCCCTACAAGTTTGTCGGCTGAATTCATTTACACCCTGTATAAATCCAGGGGAATGCGCATACGCTGCCTGAAACTGGCAAACCGGGGTTACTTTGTACTAGGAATTTAATTCTGCATGTTTCATCATCCAAAAATGAGCCTTAAGGTCCGTTCTCAAAGCAAAGCGTGCGCTTGCAAGCGCCTTGGAGCTGGTGGTTTGGCCGCTCGAGAATATTCTGGTCTTCACGAAGTAGCTGGTGCGCGTGGCTGGTGCGCGCTAGAGTAAAGCGCGTATATACCATTTTCGGCGGCGGGCTAATTAAAATATTTTAAATAATTACGTTTGCCTATGAACTTATGTGACATAATAGTGACATGTACTACCAAATACACCTGCAATTTTGTAAACTATTTTCAAGTAAATAAAGACCACGTCACGTGACATATTCCAAAACATTCTAATCGGAGCCCACGTGATTACGTCACGTGACCACGTGACTCCCACAGGGTCACCGGATTGGTCCCCATGGAGTGGGTGGTGGGCCAAAGTAGGTAGAAATCAACCCGGAGTAGATCGCACCCGCTAGCTCCTAGCAGCTGGCAAGTGTATCTCTACTGATCTCTACCCACTTTCGAATGACGTCAGAGCGGGCTAACCACCCGCTCCAAGGCGCTTGCAAGCGCACGTTTTGCTCCAACCCGCTGCTTTGAGAACAGACCTTAACTCGTTCAACACGCACAGCTCCTCTCCCTGGTCTCCTTAACAATATCCCACTTAACAATTTCAACAATACCACCTCCACAATTCCTCACTTTGCAAGTTCCCATGGAGATGCCACCATTCTTTTCAATATCTCATGCCTTTCTTTTTACACATCCTATCATTGTAAATTCAACGAATCCATCAACTCACTAACCAAGGCGCAATGGCCACATGACAAATTTCTATCATACACTCATTCCAAGAGATAAAACTCTGGGGATTTAGAGGGATTTGGAAGTAGACTTTCAGCCACAAATGAAACTCTACAAACAACATTACCCGCATTGAAAACCAAATTTCATACCAGGCATCTGCACAGTTATTCAGGGCAAACAGAGGGGGCCAGGTGAGGTGGGATGAAGGGGGAAGAAGGGGACAGACATTTGGGAGAAAAACCCATGTGGCCATGCAGTCTTTTCCTCGGCGAACTCTATCGGCATTCATCTTTTTACACATCCAATCAGCCTGTACTGTACGCATCGACTCAGCTAACCAAGGCATCATTGACCTCCTCAGATGAGGCAATGAAAAACCTTTGCCTTATTGTTTTCAATTATTATAATAAATGGTCCATAGATCCAGTTTTAAGCATATCAAGTATGCAGAGAGTATACAGTCATGTAGATGAAGTACATATTACTATTTATTTATTTATTTATTTATTTCATACCCCGTTGTCCAGCCTGGGGCGGTTATTGGGGGATGCATATTACTAATTATGTTATATGAAGTGTGGTTACACTGAGATCTCTGATTGTACAATCTGTGCCTCAACTTCTTGGGCCTTCCAAATGACATCAGGTTGAAAGGATCACACTATCCACACTGCAAATATTATTCAAAATTGATGTACTGTAACTTTATTTACAGGTTGTGCAAGTGACAACTGAAGATGGAGGAGAAGAGAATGGGATCCAGGAGGAAAGGGACAGGGGATTATGTGGTGGAAAAAGTTCATTTGAGTGTAGAATGTGCCAAAAATTATTTGGTGCCCTGCAGGATTTGAAAATTCACCTCTTCACTCACAGTGAAAAATATTGCTGCCCAATTTGCCAGAAAACATTTTATCTCTCAAGTAAGTTGATAATTCACATGCGGCTTCACACTGGAGACACACCATTCAGTTGTCCGGTGTGTAGGAAAATATTTAAGAGTCCAAGTAATTTGAAATGCCACATGCGAATTCATACAGGAGAAAAACCATTCACTTGTGAGGTGTGCCAAAAAACGTTTAGTAAATCACATGACTGGAAAGGTCACATGCTTATTCATACAGGAGAAAAACCATTTACTTGTGAGGTGTGCCAGAAAAAATTCCGTCTATCAAAGATCTTGAAAGGTCATATGCTTATTCATACAGGCGAAAAACCATTTACTTGTGAGGTGTGCCAAAAAACATTTCATAACTCACAAAGTTTGAACAGGCACATGCTTATTCATACGGGAGAAAAACCATTCACTTGTGAGGTGTGCCAGAAAAAATTCCGTGACTCAAGTACATTGAAAAATCACAAGCGTATTCATACAGGAGACAAACCACTTACTTGTGAGGTGTGCCAGACCAAATTTAGAGATCAAAGTAATTTGATTACTCACATGCGGCTCCACACTGAAGACAAGCCATTTAATAGTCAGGTGTGTAGGAAAATCTTCATGAGTCCAAGTAATTTGAAACGCCACATTCATATTCATAGAGAAGAAAAACCATTTGCTTGTGAGGTGTGCCAAAAAACATTTACTCAGCCTAATGTTTTGAGAAAGCATATGCGAATCCATACAGGAGAAAAACCATTTTCTTGTGTGGTGTGCCAGAAAAAATTTGGTCATTCACGTAATTTGAAAGATCACATGCGAATTCATACCGGAGAAAACCCATATACTTGTGAGGTGTGCAAGAAAAAATTCAATCTATCAAATAAGTTGAAAACTCACATGCTGGTTCATACAGGAGACAAACCATTTACCTGTGAGGTGTGTAAAAAAAATTTGCGCAATTCAAGACGGTTGAAAATTCACATGCGAACTCATACAGGAGAAAAACTATTGAATTGTGATGCATGCCAGAAAAAGTTTCTTGAATCATCTGATTTGAAAAAGCACATGCGAATTCATACGGGAGAAAAACCATTTTCTTGTGAGGTGTGCCAGAAAAAATATAATTCGTCACGTGATTTGAAAAGGCACATGCGAATTCATACCGGAGAAACCCCATTTACTTGCGAGGTGTGCATGAAAAAATTCAGGTTATCAACTCAGTTGAAAACCCACATGCGTATTCATAGAGGAGACAATCCATATACTTGTGAGGTGTGCCAGAAAAAATTTGGTGAATCACGTAATTTGAAAGGGCACATGCTCATTCATACAGGAGACAAACCATTTACTTGTGAGGTGTGCCACAGAAAATTTGGTGAATCACGTAATTTGAAAAGGCATATGCTCATTCATACAGGAGACAAACCATTCTCTTGTGAGGTTTGCCAGAAAACGTTTCGTAAATCACATGATTTGAAAAGGCACCTGCGAATTCATACAGGAGAAAAACCATTTACTTGTGAGGTGTGCCAGAAAAAATTCAGTGATTCATCCACGATGAAAAGGCACATGCGAATTCATACATGATTCTCGTACAAATCCATATACAGATCCGACACATCCCCTTTGTGAAATTTACCTAAAGGAATTCAGTGAGTCATCACTATTGAATGTCATGAGTATGCACTGGTATGCAGATGGCAGAAAGAAACATAAGTGACCTTGTTTGCATGAACTGCATGAACTACCAAAAGCAATTTAATCGGAGTCATTTGAAAAATCACGAGCAGGTGCACAACTGGGAGAAATGTTTCATATGCGAATTTTTCCATATGGAGTATGATAAGGCCAATAATACAAAACATAGTGTATACATGTGAATGTACAGAAGAGAAAAAGAAATATAGGTAAGATGGCATCACTTCCATTGAATGGGCCTCTGGCAATTCAATGGCAGTCATGATTCGGATAATGATCTATGAGGATCCTGTTACCAATGCCAGTGTGTTGTGTACAAACTCTCCATGCACTTTAACCCTATGTTTTCCGTGAAATTGTTGTGGTATTATAATACCACAATGCAATTTTTTTTTTTTTAATTCATTGGCGTGAGGTCGATGGAAATTTCTTTCACCATAGACTCAGGACATACTTGTAGTTTATATGTTCAAGAGCATTTTCGTCTACCCGTGATAGTTTTTTAATGGCACGACGTCATAGGTCACTGACGGTCACCGAATTCGTACCTCGTAAACGAACACTTAATACCGGAATATATATACCCAAAGCTCCCTGCCACATTTTTTCCCGGTAAGTAGACCGTCCGAGGAAACCAATAACAATTGTCACGAAATTGTGCAACTTACTTTTCGCGAAGAAAAAAATTCGCAAACATCAGAGTCCATCATGCGACCACATTTCGTCTGACTCGCGCAGCTCCCTCTAGGGTTGGTGACGTCACGCGCGCGGTGTTGCCGTAATGCCGGCGCGGCTTTCAAATTACACCGCGCTCGCTTTTGACATTCGGTTCGACTGATGATATTTTAAACTACACACCTATGTTTTATGTTTCATTAAATGATGTTAATTTATCTATCACTATTTTTATATGAATTTATGTATTACTATTTTTTATAAATTTATTTATTACAATTTATACATTAATTATTAATTATTTACGTATTGTTTATTTATTGTTATAACTTTTTTTTAAAAAAAATCATTGCAATCTTTACGTGGAAGTACATTTCGCAATGGGACACTGACAGCACTACAAATGTGGCAACGCCGCAAACCACCCC